>CAJNOP010000125.1:475376-503804 GCA_905250075.1 Rotaria sp. Silwood1 | reverse complement strand
ACAACATATATTGTTCAATCTTCCGAATTTCTCGCCTTTTAAAACTCGACCAAATTTCAACAGAATATACTGATGAATTCTAAAAATTCCTAAAATCAATTATCTTTTAATACAAAATAGTGGTAAACTTTGCATCTTCCTAAATTTTAGTTAGATTTGCATACAAAAAAGTGACGAACTTTACAACTTCGTGAATTTTATCAATTTCAATTTAATTTTAACCTCACTTAATATATCACATCAACCCTTTTTTCATCCTTTTTCTGTTTTTTAATTTTAAACTTTAAAAAAAATATGCTTACTTTTGCCTGACACATATATCCATTGTCTGTTTTACACGATCTTATTGCTCATGCTCTCTATGCTTACAACTTTCCATTTCTAATGCCTATAATTTCCTTTTTCTTTATACTTCTCTCTGCGTAAGTCTATGACGTGTGTTTATAAGTGTGGTTGATATCGTTGCTTGTCAACTCTTTTTTGTATTTCTCTAATGTCACTTTTTTGTATTATCTTATTTTTGTACGAATATAAACATGACACAACACACTATTAATATAAAAAAAGCCACAGAGCCAGCAACGTTTGGAGATAAACAAAGGACTTTAGTATACAAGATTTTCTCTTTTGAAAACAAAGTATACGGGACACATGAAAGCAAAAAAAAGATAAAGAAACTCGAAAACAATTTTGTTATTGTTCTGTTTATACATGCTTATACACAGAAGATGTATGAAGCTTTGCAATCACTGAGTATACTCACAAGTTCTTGATTTCTGTTCGTCGAGATCTTTCGTAAATACAGAATCGATGATCGGTAAGACTTTGAATACATAGATTTCCCATTCTCAGACGTCTCTATCGAGCATTTGACTCATTCTTGTTCTCTATATTTTGCAAGGCTTAAATATTGGACTCATAGCCAGCTTGCCGCTATTTTTACTTGCTCATAGTATCACGTGGAGAGACCGAGGCACATTCAATTTTGCGTTTTATCCATTCTCATTTAAACTTCTTTGTGCACCATTGATCGATGCCCTCTACATTGAACGCTTTGGCAAACGGAAATCATGATTGGTACCTATTCAATTTAGTATGGCTGGAGTTTTATTGTTGCTATCGTTCTACGTCGAATCGTTTATAGCTAACCTATGCATTATGTTGCTCACTGTCCAGGCAAGCAAAAATCAGAGAGGACTGGCGACATATCTAGTTCAAAGCGTCCGCAACAGCCGTCCTGTCTAGTTTAAAATACTGAATATGGCCGTCAGGACTGGTCAGTATTTCAAAAAGCGACATACTGGCAGGACTGGACCAGTCTAATATTTCCAAAATAAATGTCAGGACTAGTCTGAGATATTCTAAGGACTAGTCAAATCTAGTCCCAAATATTTGATGTCGACGTCAGGACTAGTCAGTGTCTTATGAGATAATATAATGACGAAACTATACTAGTTTACTCATTTTGAAATGCATATCTGGACTAGTCTGAGAGATCCTGAGCACCAGTCAAGACTACCATGTTTTACTAAAAATGGTATGGTGTCTGAACCAGACTAGTCCAAAATTCAGTATGACACCTTACGTTGATAGTTGGTTATATCTTTAATATCCGCCAAACCTAGTCTAATTACAGAAACTTAACATAATGTTGAGTTTGAACTAGTTGCTCGTTTATGAAACCCCTCTGTCACCTTCAATTCAATACATCCTAGTGCGTATTCATAACCTAAGAATAACGAAGTTACCAACTTGCATTATGAAAAACACGACTGTTTAATCATCTAAGTTTCTACAATGGTGTATTTTTTTATCGATTATCAATTATCAAAATTTTTTTATTCATAAGGAAAATTTATTGAATTTGAAATGCTAAAAATCATTAACTTCAATTTGTCTTTGTGTTTAACTGTTTTTATCATATAGAACAGAAAAAAGAAAAATAATTATTATTGTCATATTTTCGTTATCGTAAGATCATTGTTCATTAAATTATAAATTGTATGAATTTTCGTCAACAACATTATTAATTTGATCAGTCATATGTATAAAGAAGAAAAAGTTTTTTTTTTGATTTAATTGTATATAGAACATCTGAGATTGATGATTCAATCGGTAGTTTATCTATTTAGTTCTTTAACTTTTTTTGTCGTATATTCAAGCGACACCTGACCGAATATTTACATACGTATATATCATTGGTTTCGCAATAGAGACAACGTTCTCTTTAACTCTCTTCTTCTTCATCTTCTTCTAAACATATATAAAGATTTTACAAAGATCTGTTTTGTCCGTGTGTTAATACGAAGAATGTTTAAAATAAAAAAAGCATGTGAATGAATTTTTCTAGGTACTGGACATATATTATTGAATACAAGGGTTCGTTTATTAGAACGATTGTGTTTGTTCGTTAGAGGATGTGAATAGGGTTTTTTGTTTAACTTTTTTTCTTTTAAGATTTCTAACGAACGTTATGTCTTGTGAAACACGATCTGAAAGGAGTGTTAAAGTGTATAGGATAGAAACTTTGAACCCACTCCTCCCCCCTCCCCACCGACCGTGACAGAGAACCTTCGGACCCGTCATAAACCACTACAGAGAAACTAGTTTTGAAGCATCCAATAAAAAGTAAACTACAAATCTATCGTGAAGAAATGGTACAAAACGATGTCCATTTAATTAGTAACAACAGGCCCATCATACTCCAGATTTTTAATCCCACAAGGGATTGCGCTAAGAGATTTTACGACTAAACCCATCAAACATTTTCCATCTGAAGCATCCAAAATTTCTCTTGAAAAAGATGCTTGTATATGTGAACCTGGTCATCGTATTACTGTTATAGAATTTCCTGACTTAAACGACAATAGTTAACAGATAAAAATCATTTTTATTATTAATAATAATAAACTGTTTCTTTAGAAAAAAACTTTTCAAGTCTAGGGTGGGTGTGGATGTCTTTCCTTCACCGACACCCACACCCACCCACACTCCCACACCCACATACCCACCCCCACCCATACCCACACCTTTGTTAAAGCCTTTTGCGTTTCATGTAAATAGATAGTCATAAACGTCGTTCTTATGTCCTATTTTTTAGTAACAAAATACCTTATGGAATGGGTTATTTATTTTTTATTTTGTTACGTGTAACAGCACAAGTGTAATACAATAAGCACGAATGACAAAAAGAAAACAAATCAAGATTCCGAAGGAACAGAATCTATTACAGTAACAGTCCCATCATCATACAAAGTAATCTTCATATTTGGCCGAAATCCACAATTCTCATTAGTGTATCCAAGTTGATTGCTCACTACTTTCGTAGAGTTCACAGTCAGATCAGTCGATCGATGTGTATGTCCATACATCCATAAACGAACAGGATCCACACAATCTGCATCATGATCATTGACGAATGCATCACCAACACCAGCTTCTTCATCATCTATTGAATTAGTGTCACGACGAGAAGGTGCATGATGAGTGATAATGACTACATGTTCTTGATTCTCGCGCGCTTTTTGAATCTCTTGTAATAACCAGGCATGTTGTTCAGCATGCCACTTGTTGGTATCATCCACTGTGATTCGACGCGGTTTTTTGCTTTTGTTGTCTCCATCCGTCTCTTCAGCTCTGGTCCAAATTAGTCTATAATCGTTGAGACATCGACCGATTTTCCCAGCGGTTTCTCGAGGAACATGAGACCAGAGTGTAGTACCGAGTATACGTACATTATTAGGAAGAAGATAGCTTTTGTTTTGTAAGAAGTGAATACGAGGATCAAGATTGTCGAGTTCTTGAAGCTGTTGAAGACGATCTTCATATATTCCCCCATAGAAACTATGATTTCCCGCCACATAGAAGATATGTTCGAATCGTTTGCATTGAGCAAGTAAGAATGTTTGTAAAGATGGTACATTCGGACTTCCAATGTCTCCAGCAAGTATCAAGATTGGTGCTACAACTGAAAACTCCGGAATGATTACATTGTTGAATTCCAAATGCAGATCGCTCATAAGCATTGTTTCGAATATTGCTTTAGCCTCATGTCCTGAGGTTTTTCTGGCTGTTTCATCAACCATTTTGAGTTTGTTTGTTCGAATAGTTTCAGATCTGAAGAAAAGAGAACAAGAAATTTCTGTAATTGTTATCTCTTTTTTTGCACAATGTGATCAAAATAATAAACGTTAACTAGATTATAAATTGTAGATGTGACTTTATGTAATCATAATCACATAAATATCGACAATTTTATTATGATTTTCTAGGACGATGAATCGTGAGACTATATCGCAATGTTTCGTGCGATATTTGCGATGATCAAATCTGATTGTACTACTCGTTCTAGAACTACGACTGAGTCTCGATGATATACGCTCATATTCTATGATCGTACAAATAAAAGTTTCTCATACATGAGAAGAAATATGATTTTATTCTCCTCTTCTAGCTTCCGTAAATCATAAAAAGTAGTAATGTCCTTTATTACAATAATACAGATTGTTCATTTTGATCTTGAGATCAATCTAGATAAAAAAAAAAGTTTGTTGCAAAATCACTGATTAATTATAATAGTCCAAATAATCGTCGATTACTTACAATCTATCAGAATATCTGAAAAATTGCTGAGATGATTAATCGTCAAAATTAGGTTAATTTTGACGATATGTGAAGTAACATATTGGTAAGATGAATGCACACGTGCACCGGTAAGAGAACAGAAGAGAAAAAGTAATTGGAGGTGCCCGTGACGATAAGTATGCAAATACAAAAAAAGGAAGTACGAATTTCACTGATTACCAACAACTTTGTAATCTATTTTTATTTTCTTTGACTATTTATAGCAGTTTTATATACAATATTTTGGCCCTTGTGTTAAAGGCTTACTCTATATTTTCGATATCTTGAGCAAAAAATTTAAGATAAAAACTAGATTAGAATCATTTAAAAATTGTTTAATCATCGATGAAAATCATTTGCTTTTAATCACTTTTTTAATCGATTAGAATCAATTGAAAATTGATGCAAAATCAAGAGTACCGATTGAAGATTTGCAAAACTTATTACGAAAAAGTAATTAAACTCAACTTTTTTTTCTCATTAACGTCGAATAGATTAGAATCGAAATCAATCAAAATAATACTTGAAGCTTTAGTTTCATTAAAATCTATAAAAAATTAAAAAAAAAACGAATAGATTGGACTCAAGAACGTACAGTGGATAGAAACCGATAAAACACGTTTTGAAATAAAAGAGAGAAGAAAAAAATGATTTCTTTTATAATTAATTATTGCTTTGTCAATGCATAAAAATAGACCATTCAGAAGTTAATCGATCTCAACGAGTGGCATTTAAAAGTGTATTTGTTAATGGGTTTTTTAGTGCTCGTAAAAATATAAATAAATGGAACCAATAAATAGTTAAAAAAATATTTGACAACTCCACATATTTTTTATATATTCGACTTTTCTTGAAAAAATAAATCATACCCTAAATAAAACTCGATAGTATCGTGATTTTAGGAGTACGATGGAGTCGCTTTAATTTTATATAAAGAAGGAGCTTATAGGCATTGGACACTGCTGGTAACCATTTAGAAAATTTTTCAAAAAATATCTGTTGTGGTCTGTAAGACAACCAGAATTTTTTAATGAAAAAAAGAATTAGACTTACATTCGACACAATTTACATCATTTAATGTTTCTAGAAGAAAACTAAGCATTGATCATATATTCAATCAAATTGATGATACCCTTTATCCATGATAGGGCCTAAAGAAACATAGTGCTGATTACAAGTAACTCTTTTATGAAGAATGAAAACAATTAAAACAAAGCACATAAAACTGTGAATAACGATAACATGAGTCACGAGCGACGATTTACAGAGTTGAATTACCTTTGATATGCGAGCAGAATGCATAAATCACCGATGAATCAGTAGCTTGAGATGCATAGAACGGAACAAAATTATACAAATATGGTGCTGTGAAAGAGAAGGCTCGAACACGATTGTAATTCTTGAAAAACAAACATGTTGCCATTCTCCCCATATATTCAATTAAATTTTCTAAATAGTTACTCATCAGAGAATATACACAACATTGGCTCTTCGAAACAATGAGAACGAATAAAGAAGATACGACCACAATGTATGTGATTTACCCCAGACAAAAACCACTGATAAACCGTTAGTATAGATCCATTCTATATAATGTACGCTACACTGGCAGTAAAATACAAGCAAATATATAACTGGGAAAGTACGCGTAATAAACAAGAACTTTTGTAATTTCACTTGCGTCATCATAAATATTCCTTCGTAAAAGGAAAAACTGAAATTGATCGACAAGACATATTTCATTTAAATTCGTTATCATCGTTTAAAAAACAGAACTTTTGTATTGTAATTTTACTTTTCATTATAGATGCTAACGTAATCAAAGTATATTTCCTATTTAGAAAAGTGTATATCTAATAACTGATTGCAATGAAATATGTGCTTGTATCTTTTGAAATAATCAACTTTAGCTTATTATTTCAAAAACTATGAACAAATTTGTCTGCAAAGGTGTTGTTCAATAGATAAGATTATTATCTCAATATCGTTGTTTTTCTTCTTTATATATTGGTGATCTACACTAAACAACGAACGAAATGTCTTAACCATGATCTCTAACTTTCAGAGACTATCTATGAAAGTGTTCTCTTAGAGTGACATACAACTCTTCGATAATTAGAAAATATCTATTGACTAGATGACAATTGTTGTCTTGATTAAAGCATAAAATCTGATAGCAATACATTCGAGAATAACTTGAATTAAGTAGAATTTCAATTTTTTTTGCGAATATATGCAATGATAACAAAACTTCATACCTTTTCTGTATGTCAACATGTATAAACAAAAACGATAAGAATATTGTTTTCGAATTGTCTTATCTTATTCTTTCTTTTTCATATATATTTTATTCTAGTTAACTAAACTTTGTTGCTTATCTCATAAGTGTAACTGACTCTGCTTCGGGTTGTGAATCAAGAGATGGTTGAATACATTTTCTAAAGATACTTCTAAGTCAATTCTTGAAAATTATGCAGTTTTTTTTGCAAGTCCACAGTCCAGCTAAATCAATAGTATAGCATCTCTGTATTACAAATACTATCTTCAAGGTGTAAAGTCTGTAGTCAATATACACAGGACAAAAAAAAACTGAGAAAAACCCACTGATAACATAAATTGATATGAAAACAAGTTAACAAAATCTATTACATACACCATGGTAAATTTTTTGCTTAATCGAATAATCTTTGATATCAGTAGACAATATTTGATGTGTAATGAAAAATACTTTTAGAACCACTTTTTTTCAAAAAGTTGATATAAAACTAAAAAAATTCAGATCAGATCGACCATTAATCATTACCGGGTTAGAACTCATGATGATAAACTTTTAAAAACTTTCACAAAAAAAAAATCTTTTATTTCTCGTTTTTTCAAAATTTTATGACCTTTTCGTGTCAAATGAAATCTCTGAAACGATTGTGAATTATTTGCATGAACTAAAATGAATCCGAAGTGATAAATCTTAACTAATGCAAATTTGAAATATAGAGTTTTACTTATCGTTGCACACAAATCATCGTCTAAATTGAATAAAAATTATTTTTTTTTCTACTCTGCTTGAACAACAAAATATATGTTTTAGTAGTTCTTTCATTTGGTTATTTTCTTGTTTGAAACTAATAAACTTTATCGAACATCATGAATATAACTTAAAATGAAATTGTTGCTCATCATTACAAGAGAATGTCGCTTCCAGCAAACTCGTGTAATGTAAATCTTTCTGTTCTATGTCGAGTCTATAACTCTCGAAAACTTCTTCAAACGATCAAATATTTCACTGGACTGAGAATTGAAATTCATCTGAAAGAGATGTAAAAGTTACTATCGATGAAAAGTTTTTCTCAGTCGATGGACTGCTTTCATCGAGAAAAATCGTCCAAGGCAATCAATTCATGCTAAACCAATTGTCAGAGCTGTGTACGTGTATGAATGTGTCTTCTCTTTAGTCACACTTCACATTCACAAAGTCCATTTTCTACATGTTTTGTCAAACGTGCGTTTATTTTTAATAAAAATATAGATGCTTTCAGTTTTAAGACAATAAAAAAAAGCATTCTTAGATACCCTAAACATGAGAATATACTCATCTCTATAATGAGTTCGTTTTAAATGCTGCAGAAACACGAGAAATATGTATTTAAATGGCTTCAAACTCATAAGGAAATCTTTCATAATACTAAACCTCTTACAAATGAATGGTAAAGCTAGTGAGACAAGGTCATTTCTCTTATATTCAATCCAAAAACATCTAATTACAAATACATTTACTCGTAACATCAATCAACAAAGTTAAGCTGTCTTATTTTCAAAAGCTCATCAAATAAACAACATATTTTATTTTACTTTACAGTCTGAATTTAAAAAAAAATTGAATCAAGGTCGAGTTTAAACGAACTTGAAATATAGAAGTCGGACTTGTTCAACTCATCTCTTCGAGACTGTACTCAGCAAAGTAACTAAAGTTTAAATCATTCGAATGATAACTGAAGCAATCAATATTACACTTCATAGAGCTAAATAAGAGTATTTTACTCCCAAATTACAAACAGTAAATTAATCTATCTTTCGAATCATTTCGTTAATCTTTTTTTCTTTTTGTCCGGTAGATTTATTTTTGTATCGGATATAATTGTCAGACAAAGGACGACATTTATTCTTATTACTCTTGAGAAATGCTATCGTAAATTTTTCATTCGAATCACATTTTAAGATATCTGATCTGTAATAAAAATCCGCAAAGAAAACTTTATTTATCGAAGGTTGAATGAATAAATGGTAAAATCTTGTATGATGTTGACGATGCATACAATAAAAGAAATAGAAGAAGCCAACATTGATGAATCTAGAAAAACAAAAATTCAAGGTCAATACTTTATTAATTGAAAAACTTATAAGAATAAAACTAAATATTAATTAAATAAGAAGTAATCTTTCGAAATTTTAATAATAATTCGAATAAACTAATACTAAATTTTATTTGATACAAGATATTTATACAAGGATTAATATTTTTATCATTAGTTAATGTTGAACCAAAAGTCATTTTTCTTTTTTTTTTTTTTTTTGAAGTAATTAGATTATAGCTTGTATAATATTATAATATAAAATTGAATTATTAAATATATCTTCAGTTCTATATTCACATTTTGATATCAAAATGTTGTCTTTATTTTATAATCTACCAAAAAAAACAAAAAATCTAACAAGACAACTTTTTATTTTTTATTTTTTGCGTACTTTTAAATAAGCAGATAGTAACATTATTATCTAATAAAAAAAGTAAATAGTATTTATCTCAGATATATATATTTTTTCTTTTGTTACAAACATTCATCTAATGACTTCATAGTATTATTTTATTAAGTAAATAACACACTATCAAAAGGAGTTTATTTTTTTTTTTACTTCACCGAATAGTAGACTGTCAACAATGGACGATTAATTGTTACGAAATCACGTTTATATTGAGATAGATATTAAAAAAAAAAGTAATTTTGCACAATTTTTTTTTCTCTCTCGGTAATTAAGATCATGGAATAAGAAAATATAAATAGACGTCTCATGTACATTAACTCATGCAAACATTAGCTTATAACGACAACGACTAAATAAATATCAATTGAACTTTATTTAAACAATATTTCAATTAAGAATATTTGTTAAAGTAGTATGCAAATATAAAATTTAAAGTCAAACATTCTCAATAGAACTTTTTTTATCAGTAGTGACTACAAAACAAAACAAAGACTACTTGTCCTTGTAACATTTTGATGATTACTCATCATCATAAATATACATTGTAAAATTTCTAAAAAAAAAAAGATTAAATATAATTTTTTTTTTTTTTGATACTCAAAATAATTATATAATTGAAATTTTTTGTTTTTTTGAATACACCTGTTTGAATTAATATAATATTAAATAATTCATTTGTATAAGTATCAAAGGAAATTACATCTTATATGGATGAGAATCTACTATATTCCCAAGAGATTAGAATATAGAACAAAAAGTAACTTTGTAAATGGAATTCTTTCTTTTTTTCTTAATGTCAAATGATCATATGAACATTTTCACACATCAACTCATAGATTAAAAATTTTTTTTTTTGCATAAATTATGTGCATGTTTACACTAACTTAAGTTTGTCTGTTGACATAGACTTTTATATTATTGATGATGACAGAAGAATAGTAAAGTATAGCTATTAAAATGATCAATATATAATTTGAAATTTAATCATATTTAATTCATATTATCATGTAACATTTAGGAAATACAGCTATTTTCTACTATGTTTATTATTTTAAATATAATAAATATAGATTTTTTCATCAAATTAACAATATATTGAAGTGCATTGTCAAATTTTTCTTTATATTAAAAATATCAATAGTATGAACCATACCTGATGACCTCTTTATAAATAGTATTCGATAGATTGTGTACTTGTACTATACGATATATAACTTTTAAAATTATTATTCATACAAACACACATGTACTGTAATAAAAATGAAATATGCGCATGTCATATTTTGTTAAGTATCTAATTATTACTATGATCATACATGGAATAGAAGTTAATGTCTATGACACAACATTATTCAATGCTGTTCATGTAAAAAAAAACAATTAATAATACTTTTTTGTCGATATTATTCAATATTATTAATCTTAGTTCAACTATGAAACTAAAAGTTAAGCTTTTTCATCATGATGAATTTTGTTTTGATGTTATTATTAATAACTTGATGACTAATCTCTTCACAATGGCCATATATGGTGTCCTTTAGGCACGAACAGTCATGTTTCTTTCTCTCCGACATCATTAAAACGCTGCCTCACACTCGTTCTCTCTCTCTCTCTCTTTCTGTTTGCATGCACATTCTCTCCACCTTCACTTGCGTTCTTCTTCAATCTTCATCACTTTTTACCCATTGGTTCGAACGTTTGTGTCTCATATCCTTATATGGTAATATAAATAAAATTTCAAGCCGACGAAAAATAAGGCCGAGTAAGAGAGAGAAGAAACATTTAGTCGTCCATATATTCTATATATAAACCGAAACAAAGCAGTAGACTATCACCATTTCAGTTCAACATTACTTTCAACTACATCGTTTATATTTTATTCGTTTCTTACTAAACATAACTAACAACAATGTGTGACGACGACGTAGCAGCACTTGTTATTGATAATGGTAGTGGTATGTGTAAAGCTGGTTTTGCTGGTGATGATGCACCACGTGCAGTATTTCCATCAATTGTTGGTCGACCACGTCATCAAGGTGTTATGGTTGGTATGGGACAAAAAGATTCATATGTTGGTGATGAAGCACAATCAAAACGTGGTATACTTACATTAAAATATCCAATTGAACATGGTATTGTTACAAATTGGGATGATATGGAAAAAATTTGGCATCATACTTTTTATAATGAACTTCGTGTTGCACCTGAAGAACATCCTGTACTTCTTACTGAAGCACCATTAAATCCAAAAGCTAATCGTGAAAAAATGACACAAATTATGTTTGAAACATTTAATACACCAGGTTAAATAAATAAATCGATAAATATATTAAATAATTTATGTTTCTTTTTTTTATTTTTAGCAATGTATGTTGCAATTCAAGCTGTACTTTCACTTTATGCAAGCGGTCGTACAACTGGTATCGTACTCGATTCAGGTGATGGTGTAACACATACAGTACCAATATATGAAGGTTATGCATTACCACATGCTATACTTCGTCTTGATTTAGCTGGAAGAGATTTAACAGATTATTTAATGAAAATTTTAACTGAACGTGGTTATTCATTTGTAACAACAGCTGAACGTGAAATTGTACGTGATATAAAAGAAAAATTATGTTATGTTGCATTAGATTTTGAACAAGAAATGGCTACAGCTGCATCATCATCATCATTAGAAAAAAGTTATGAATTACCTGATGGACAAGTTATTACAATTGGTAATGAACGTTTTCGTTGTCCTGAAGCTTTATTTCAACCAAGTTTTCTTGGAATGGAAACAGCTGGTAAGATATAACTTCTAATATATATATATACATATATTATTCTTTAATTATAATAGGTATTCATGAAACAACATATAATTCAATAATGAAATGCGATATTGATATTCGTAAAGATTTATATGCAAATACAGTTCTTTCTGGTGGTTCAACAATGTATCCAGGTATTGCTGATCGTATGCAAAAAGAAATAACATCATTAGCACCATCAACAATGAAAATCAAAATAATAGCACCACCTGAAAGAAAATATTCAGTATGGATTGGTGGTTCTATTTTAGCATCATTATCAACATTTCAACAAATGTGGATTTCAAAACAAGAATATGATGAATCAGGTCCATCAATTGTTCATCGTAAATGCTTTTAAAATAGAATTATTCCTCTTTTACTTTTCTTTTTTCGATGTGTTAAACACTCTGCGCGCGTTTATGTGTGTGTGTATGTATATTTTTACTGGATGTTGTAATGTCGATCATCTTGAGTGCGCTTATTGATAATAGACGTGCTTTTTTTTTTTTCTCTTTTATTCCACTTTGTCATTCCACACGTTTTCTTTATATCATTAAAACAAATCATATCAACATCATACGTTAAAATATTCTTTCTCTTGTCTTGTTTTTTTTTCTTCTTGCTTCTTATTGTTATGATACTCGCAAAGTTCACAGATAAAATACATCAAACGAATGCAACACATATAAAAAAAATAATGTTAAAACTATGATAAGAAAAAAAAAAACCACAAAAAAAAGGAAAATGTAAAATGATATCTTTAAAACAATAGTTTCAAAGTTACTCAGTAAATTTTCACGTTTATATCTATTGTATGAAGAAAAAGAAAAAGAGATTGTCTAATTCAACAATGAGATTAGTAAAGAATGTTATGAAAAATTATTAGTTGTAAATAGTCATCATAGTGTTTCTAATGACAGATGTACTCTCCAAATAGAAACAAAATATACAGAACAACATTGGTTAATTTTGAATATACATCTTGTATTATATTTTGCAATGTAGAACAAAATTTATTATTTCTTTTGATTCTCGATAGGCACTTTAGTTAATTGAGAAAAAAAAGATAAGAAAATATAAATTACAGATAAAGATTAAACAATGAATTATTTCATTCATTTTTGAGAGTTTTTTCAATTCTTTGACGATGACATTTGAATAAAAAAAACGTCGAAACATCACAGAATGAGATTAGTATGAGTTCTAAAAATAATTGAAATAATTCGCTAACAAGTGTCTAAGAGATCGCTACTGCATTTGAAAATAAATGAATAAATATCTTCATATAAGTTGTTCCTGGTTTAATCCAAACAAGACACTAAAACAAAAAAAGAATACAACAAAGTATCAATTGCTCAGGTACTAAATCATTCTGAAATAAAGTCCCACAGTAGTAAAAACACGCTGCAACAAGTAGGTGATGATCTAATTTTGATTTCATTTCCTTTTTGAGCAAGTATATTTTAACTCTATCATCTGCAATTAAAACGATGCAAATCCTAGAAAAAAAAAACTCATTTTGTAGAATATGAAATTCCACATCTAGATGAATAGTCCAAAACTTTCTGTACTTTTTTTACACCTAAAAAACCACTTCCTTTTGAATAACTTCAAAGTAGAAAATAGCCAATTGAATTTTTTTTTATTTTTCATTTGATTATTCAATCAAGGTTTTTCTAGCTTCTGATGTTTTTTTATTATTTCAAAAGAATATTATAGAATTATTTTTTGAACAACCTATGAATGTGATGTAGACTATATTCTCTCTATTTTGTCATACCAAAAAAAAATTCGTTTGATCAAGTTTAACACAAGGCTCTATTCAGAGCTAGAAAAATATAGTTATAGATTTCTGCTTACAAATTCCTATCATTTTTCTGAGTTTTCTAGTGGACACTTGCCGAAAATTTACGGATGCTGATGTCGAAATCATTGACCTAGGTAGGACAATATTTACAGCAATAAATCAATGTTAATAACCTACAATACATAAGTACCTACAAAAATGTCGAGATCTGCTGTATTCGAACGACAAATGCTGGAAGCCTAAATTTTCCTCTTACAGATGGAGCTAAGTATATACTTTAAAATGTATATTTAGAATGTAGTTTTAATGTTTTTAAAACTATTAAAAATGCGTTTTTACTAAGGTAAATATTTTTGCGCTTTTTCTTGGTTTAATTTGAACATCAGAACAAAAATAACGCTCACAAAATTGCATTTGCCGTCAATGCAAACTTATTTAACAAGACTTCAATAACGCAGAAAGATTATAACCATTTGACTTCAGATTTTTCCAATTACAGCTATATAACTATTCATAATTTATATTCGATTTGAACACATTAAAACAAACACATAGGTAAAATATCAAAGATTTTCTTATTTTATCTTCGTAACAAACTATGTTTAATAGTTTGAAAAACATGAAAACTATATTCTGAATTTTATTCTAAATATGTATTTCAAATTATCATACTCGGTTCTGATTGTCAGTGAAAAAGTTAAACTTCTAGCATTTTTTGTTCAAACATAGAAGACACTCGAACTTTGTACACATATTTATACATCGCAGGTTACTAATCATTAAATTATATATAAGATTATTTATTAGTTATAAAATTAAATATACAATTTTAAAATTAAAACAACAAAAATTTATGACTTATGCTGTCATATTTATGTATAACAATAGATTTTGGATAAAACAAACAGATATATGATAATAAATAAATATCATCAACAATATTTCATAGCATTACCTACAAGGTGGTCGATAAGTAAATTTGCGAAATTTATATATTTCGACTTTATTCCATTTTATGGGGTACATCTACGATATACATAATCATTTGGCTTCGGTGCTATGTTATCAATTTGATGTATGTAAAACCGATTGATGTTTGAAAGAGGTTACGAACAAGGTAGATGACTGAGCTTTCTCATACTTAAATGTCCGGTTGTAGCACTCCCTGTCTACTAACTTGAGAATCGTATTTTTGATGGATAAATCCATGGATAGTCAACCGCAGAAAAAGCTACAAGGTTCTCCGAAGATTTGTTTCGTCTGTAGAGCTCGTTGCGCTGATCACTTGGTTAAAAAAATATATTTCAAATTTACTAAATAAATCATGATATTCGGATTAAAATACTCGAAAATTTTCAAGTAGTAATCATAATCAATGCAACAAGCTCTATAGACGAAAAAACCTTCTAAGAACCTTAGTCTTTTTTTGCGAGTGACTACCTATGAAAGTATCCATCAAAAATATATGATTCGTATTTATTTTGTCGTTGGTAACGTATCATGCAGGTGTATGGTGTTAATAATTGAATTAGGTCAAAAAGCGAACAACAACATTAAAATCTCTACCATCGAGATTTTGTTTTGACGAGTAATCATCTAATTACTCTCAAATAAACTATTTATTATTAGATTTGATCAACTCAAATTAGTTTTATGCATTACTCGAATCATAATTGATGAAGAGTCTGACTGAGATAAACTGAAGAGTAACAGTGGTACTTTCTTTAAAATAATAAAATATTGTTTTGTTTGTAATTAATGTTTATTGTTAAAATAAATAAGAAAAAAAAAATGTCTAATTAAATTATTCGCATCAAATTTCTCGAATGATTTATTTTCGAGTTTTTATTATTTGTTGTATTCGAATGATAAAAACAAAAACGTTGAGATTATAGAAAATATTTAATAAAAAAGAGAAATATAATAAATTCTTTTATTCATGGAGATATTTATAAAAGACTTATCTTATCATATATAATCATCGGTATTCTATAATTATATTTGTTTAAATAGAAAGTTTTTTGTTTTAGTCATATCTGTAATCAGCGATGAGATTTATAAAAAATAATGAAATTAGTCAAGTTCGTTTATAAAATATGTCAAGATGATATAGATTCGAATGATGAAAATAACATCGAATAATGAGTTAATACTTAGAATAAATATGTTAAAATTTAGGTGACAAGATTCATATTGTTAAAAGATGATTAATTCAAGACGATATTAATTAGGTAGAAAGGTTTTATATCGAAGACATGTTTCATATTGTCTTGAATTATAGATTAAGTTTAAAGAAATGTTTACAAACAATCGAGCCAATCTATTTATCATTCTTACCAAAATAGTTTCTTACTTTTACCTTTATTAGATATTATTTCAGTTGATTTACTCTTGACAAACTTTTACAAACTATCTTTCTGATTGTGGGTGCCGCGAAAGCACTTATAATCCCTGACAATCTCCTGTAATTAAAATGACAAACTCATGTTAAAGCTTAATATGACTGGTTGATTAATTTGTAGTACTAAAACAGTTACAATAGTCTTTTTTATCAAATACTCTAAAAATTATTACAGTCGGTGAACTGAAAGTTTTAAGATGAACTGTTTCAATAGTTGGTTGATAAAAAATATACATCAATTCATAATGGATTATACAAATGTGATTAATTGTCAAGACGAGAAAATGTTCTACTATGTATGATACTAGCAACTCATATCATGATGAAAATTTGTCAAATTCTTGGAACAATAACACTAAATATTAAGAAACATCGAGAATAAAATGATTTTAAGGATTAAAAAGACAAAAGAAAGGAAAATAAAGTGAAAATTAGTGATGTGATCATTATGCTTCACTATGAAGTTTTGATAATTCTTTGGACTGAAAATAAATGAATAAGCATAGCTGTTCGACATCTCTAAATACAAAGTAACTTTAGGTGATAGAAAGAAGAATAGGATAAAGATTAAATTAGCTCTTCCCTTGTTTTCATTATTATCCACGAACCATATGATGCCTTTTTTAAGTTTCCAGGAAACTTAAATGAATGTACCAAAGGACTCAATATCCTATGTTCATGGTTCTCTCTTACAGATATAGGAGATATACACTGGATGATGGATACGAATTAATATTTAATTATAAAAACATGCATTAAATATTAATTCGAAACTTATGAGAAATATCTACGAGGGATTACCAGGCATTACCTGGTGTGGGTGCCACAGAAGCACTCACACCACATTTTTCTGATCGTGGGTGCCGCGAAAGCACTTATAATCCCTGGTAATCTCCTATAATTCCTGGTGATTTCTTGTAAGCCCTTATAATTTCTACTATAATGAATTTTAGATTACAGAATCTCTATAAATCTGAATTAGTTTTTAATTGATTTCCGTCACGATGTCGAGACATAGGAGGCAATGAGCACCTGAGATTTAGCACATAAATCTTCAGATCTTGAGAGTGTCGATACCATGGAAAGATCTGCATAGGAGATCTCTCTAGTTGAGAATGCTACAGAAAGACTCACACATGACATCTTTCACGATGAAGTTGCCATGAAAAGTCGCACCCCTGGCCACAGTTGCAGCCGGTAACGGTAAATGGCCAATCTGATCCGTTTCAATAGATTTTTTCTTTCTGCTCGATAGATACAAGTTTTTTTGTTACATTTTGTATACTTTTCTTCTATACCTCTAATACTTTCTATATCTCCATTACTTCCTCTAAATGGAAACTGGCATAAGTTTTAGAAAATTCAAATAAAGCATCTAATCCAATGAACGATTACAAAAAACAAGGTAAAAACAGCTATTATTTTTAAAATATAGTTAACGATAATAAATTAATGGTCTTCTTCTGAATTCATTTTATGAACTTATATTGCTCTTAAACTAATTTCTTTTGATAGAGAACATATATTTATTAATCAATTTGATATTAATAAAATTGAATATTTATATGTTTTTCAAAGCCATGAATAAAATGTAAATGCTATTATTAATACTTCAATAGTTATTCATCTATCTGAAGTTTGAATAGCTTAGATATTTTTCAAGAAATAAAAAGATTTTAATACACATATAAATCGTTCTTATTTTAGAGATAATTTAATAACTTTTCTCTCAAGAGATGTACATATTTGCTATTTAAACAGAATGTTCTAAAGATCAATGAATAGTTTTTTTTATTTCCCATGAATACCAAATGAATAAAATGAGGAATGTGATACAAAAAAAAACAAAATTATTGTCTTTCACCACATGCATAAACCACCACTTTGTCAAGAGGTGCACCACCAACTTGATCCTCATAAGTAGCACCAGCACCACCTGTAGCAACACAAGTACTTAAATTATAAAAAAATACCGTAGATGAATTAAGAATAAAATAAAACATACCATTCTTATTGATTGTTTCTAATATATCAATTCTGTGAACTGTTTTCACTGAAAATGATCTACTTCAAATAGACAGATTTAATAAATATTCCAAAATAATATTTAACTTACATTTGTATCATTGAGAACAGCCCGGATCGATCGAAACGGCTTTTTATACAATGTCTACGTGGCTAAGTTTTAGCGCTGAAATGTGACTAATTATAAATACGGAGGTATCGCTTATAATTGGTCAGTATCAGTAACAGCGGATTGTACCATACGATTACTGCGACGCAATTGCTCTTATGTGTGTCGCAGTGACCGTAGTTTCTGATAGATGTACTCACTGCAACGTAGAATTGGCTGTGAGCATAACTGCGCCGCAGTTCGTAAAAAAGTGGCGACATGGGGCTCTTATATTGTTCATCGGGATTGCTCGTTCTTCCTCATTGACGAAAGAGCTTCTATTTATTGTATGAGTGGAAATACTTTCTCATTCTATTTTCCTTCATCTTTGTCTTTAAGAGAAAGAAATGATAATATAATGCATAGGCTCAGATGTAACAGTGCTACATGACGACTCCTTTTTATTACTATTATTCGCCAATTAATAAAAATTATTATTACATTTTATTATTTATTTATTTTATAGTATCATCTACTGTAGTTTTTTTTTATTATTTTGATTATATTAGAATACTTTTATTGTTTCTTATTATAGAACTATGAATGGTTCTTTATTACTTTGTTAGTTGATAAAATGTAATTAATAATCAGGTAATAACAAAAAAATTAAATATATTGGCGTATAATGATCACTTACAAGATCAGCATCATTTGTTTTAATTAATTGTATATCATTAGTTTTATATGAACTAAGTGATGATATATTATCATAATATGTTGATAATTGACGATTTATATTTCCTTGTTCTTTTACTTTTCTCTAAAAATATTTAAAAAAAGGAAAAAAATATTAAATGATTGATTGATAGTTTTCCGATATCTCCAGGTCAGTCATTCCAACCGTCAGAAACGACCCCTTATCTGATCGGAAACGGCTATAGAACGACAAATTACGACATTAATTTTGACTTTATTCCGCTGTAATCCATCATACTGTTTTACGAGACGTGTTTACTGTTAGAAAACGGCCATCGTTTCTCCCCAGTTTTGCTTTCGTAATCATATATGACGGATTACGACACCGTTTTCTTGCACCTGGATCACTCACTGTTCCGCTCATAATGAATGAAGCAAAACGAATAGACGAGAAAAATTTGTAATCTAAAAAATTTAAAATACTAATTAGACTGTTACAAATAAATTGTTTGTTTTTCGTCTAGCAAATTTTATTCATTAGTATGATCATTAATTTTACGAACTAATACAAGAAAAATTCATATTGTAGAGAGGGCCCATTACCGGTATGGATTTTTTTGTTTTGGATTTACTTAAACATCGAACGTAGCGCCGCTTATATCTAATTGGTGGTTGCAAGTGGTCTTGAAACAGTGGTAATGGCAATGAAACTTATTATTTCAAAAAATATTCTCTAACATTTCATGTAAACATTATAAAGTTTTTGACTATTTTCAGATCGAATAATTATCATGGGTGACACGTGGTATAGTAAAACTAATGAAACAATTATTCCGGGTAATCCCGATCGTATTAGAGCTTGGTGGGATCCATTACAATATCTGAATGTGGCAAAATATCTTAAAGCATTTAATGAATATCCACGCGATTTTAATCCACGTGTACATGGTCCTTATTGTCCATGGCGCTATTATGGAAAACGTACGTTTAATAAAAATAAAATATATTATATAGACTTTTTTTTAAAAAATATTTCAAGGGGATCTTCATTGGAGTGAAGTAAAAATAGCTGATGTTCCAGCATGGATTGCACGACGAGATAAAACTCCAATGAGTGTATATCAAGCTGGAATTCGAAGTAAACTAAAGATAATTTTATTAAATGAAGAAAAAGAAAAATGAATTATTTTATTTAGCTTTTTGGAAATTTTATCGTAGTTATTTGGATAACAAAAAACCAAATCTTATTTGGTATACACAAATTTTTGTTGTCGCATCACTTATTAATTTCGTCTTCTTTGCTATGCCTGATAGAAGTAAGTTATTGTATATATTTAAGTGATTGTTATTTTTATTATTTTGTTTTTTTTTTTTTTCTTTTGTAGAACAGTACAAATGGGCCAAATATCATTAATATTGTATTGAACTGCAAAAATAATTGCTATTGCTCCTTGTCCGGTTCCTCATATTTGTTCCCCTCGTAGCTATTAAGCGTGTGATTTTCTTTTAAAATAAACGTTTAGGAAGTTGAAGTAATCACATATCGACAAAATCGAGTCTAATAGGATCTGTAGAACGTATGATTAGAGAGATATTCACGAATTACTTTGTAATAAATTAATAGACGGTTGAAAGAGGATATTATTTTTACATATGTCTATACTGAAAGAACTTAGAAAAACAATCCTTGTAAAGAATTAAAATCAAATGAAAGGTGGGGGTATGGTCTGTTCTATCTGATATGGACCATAGATAAATGAATGATATATCATAAAATAATTATAATGTGATGGATGTTGATTGTTTCCGAAGACAATCAGATTGATAACTTTTGATGAAGTTCATATTTTGTTGATGGTTAGGATCCATGGTGCAGATGAAAGTTTGAAAAGGATTTGTACCATGAGCGTTTTCTTATGCAATAGATCTCATAGCTCTTGTGATATTCTGGAAGTTTCGGGAGAAATTAGTTTATTGTTACTGAACACTGGATTTTTACAATGTTTTTTTTTAAACGAATACTGCAGTTCTATTCGACAACATCAGGAAAACTGTTTTTCGAATTTCGACTGGAAATTTTGTATAGAGAAAGTCCTTAACGAGAGATATTGGTTGTAACAGTTCCAAGTCTTTAGTAGCAACAACGATAACATGTGAAACTTACAAAAATCTATTTTTCCTAAAGTTTGTCTCTATGAAAATTAGGTTTTCTATAAGGATCACGGTATTTATTTGAAAAATATCGTAAAAGTGTAGTCTCCCCAGGTCGAAAAGTACCGGCCGGTTCCGGCAGGAAAACACCGGAAATAGCCGGAACATGGAAGCAGTATTCCGGCCGGAAATTTTCGGAATTTTTTCCGCTGATTTTCCGCTCGGTTCCTGCCGGAAAACACAGGAAATTGGCCAGAATTCACCGGAAAAAATCCGGAGAATTTTCGACCGGACTACTGCTTCCATGTTCCGGCTATTTCCGGTGTTTTCCTGCAGGATACGGTGATTTTTCCCGCATTTTCCTGCCGGTTCCTGCAATATCCGGTGGCCGGAACGATCGACCTGGGTCTCGGCCACAACAGACTGAGACCTCGAACTTTTTTCATAGTTCATTTAGGTCTACGTGATGCATATAATTTCGATTCAAAAACGATTAATCAGTTGGAAGAGTTTCTTCGTAAGTCCGATTTTCTTTTAGTTTTTAATATCTTGAGAAAAGATCATCGTTTTTGCTAAGACTTAGAGGATATTGTAAGAATTGTGAGATCTATTTTCGAGTAAAATTGCTTAATTCAGTTTTCTTCATAATATTCCACCACAGACTGAAAATTCAGTATAATGATCATAACTCAACAAGAAAAAACGGAGGCTATCTGTTAGAGAGTTTTAATAGATAGAGAATCAATTTAAATCTCTGTTCGTACCAAATGAAATCGCTCGTTGCAATTCGAAATCAAAAACCGAAACGACTAAGAAAATCTCGATTGGACTTAGTATGTGTCTATATTCTAAATCTGCCTATTTAGAGAGATTCGAAAGCTTCAAACCAGAAATACACTGTAAATTAGAACTTGCGTATTGTAATAGAAAGTGTTTTTTCTTATTCATCGATGAAAGTACTTGTTATTGACTTTACATTCTTGTTGAAGGGAGACGCACGTATTAGGAAATAAAGTAAATTAACTTCTATAATGAGTCAGGCTCTCATAATTTCCTGCTCTGAACTACAGTTAGTAGTCCATAATCTTAATTGGATCAATAGTGCAGGATTTGAATTATGAAACCTCAATATTTAGTTTTCCGGAGTCAGTTTTCATCTCAAATAGCAAAACAAGATATTTTGACTAGTAATAAATGATCAAGTCTATATTTATTTATAATCTTACTGCTGATCATGCAATCGACGCAGTTAACACCCGTCATATTCATAAAAAATCTCGCTAGGTATGTGGAAACAGAAGTACTAGTCATGAAAACAGATGTACATGTATCTGTTTTCTCTAAAATGATCAATCTTACAATAAATCAATAGAAACTAACATTTTTTAATTGAAATACATGCAATAGTTGAATTAATAGATTTCTCACGCTAAGAGATTGATACAATTGGCAAAAGCGTAAGACAGGGAGAACATAAAGCTTATTCTCAAATGAATTTTATTACTTGTGTTTGAGAGTTAATGAAAAGATTATTTTTAAGTCTAATAAAAAGAATTATATATCGATTTAAATTCGATCTCTGATTTAGATCAATAAAGAAAATAAACAAAGTCTGTTTTGTTAATTCAAAAACTTCAATAAAGTACTTTAATTTATTCTATATATTTTCTAAAAATAGTCTTTAAAGTCTCGACAGAATGTACTGCTTCTAAAAGCATCCTATTTTATATTACCGGAAAAACATCAAGCAAAAGTTAAAACGTTCTAATAGTTGTAGAACAAATATAGAATGTCTATAATTGTAAGTTAATGACTATATGAATCCAATTCAAAGAAATATTTTTGTTTTTATTTTTCTATTGAATTTAAATCAATTAAAAAAAAAAAATTTTTTATTCTTTTAGATGAATTATCTTTTAAGTGTTGAACGTACATTATTAGCTGATGTTGCAAAGACATTTGATGAATTAAAAATTATCGATGATAAAACAATGAAAGGTGATAAATGAAATTTTTTTTTTTGTTTTAATAATTTTTCAATTTGTAATCAATAAAGTTAAAATTCAAGAAATCATATATAAAATAATAGAATCGATTTAATTGTCAAGTTCTATTATAAATTGAAAATACTAATTTTATTGTCTATTGAATCAATTATTATATTTCATATATATATATATTGTAGGTTTAGCATTTTTCTATGGTTATGAAATACTTCTTCATGGAATTGATCTACTTAAACATACAAAACGTCTTGTTTTATATCGTACAAATGAAATAATATCACGTCATATTTATCAATTTCATGCAAATAAAAATCAAGTACCTGTTTATACATTATCAAGTAGTAATTTTTGTACATGTACTTTTTATAAACAACATATATTAAATAAACAAGATTATTTTGCATGTCCACATAATATAGCTATTAAATTACATGAACAAATATTTAAATTAAATAATGATATTGAAATAGAAACATTCGATGTATCTCATGAATATATAATTGATAAAATGACTAAACTTATTGAACAATCTTGTGAAATTGAATAAAAATCTCTTGTGAATTAATAATCTCATCTATGAATAATAAACCAAAAGCTTATATATATATATATATATATAATCATATTATTTTTCAATTCAATTAACTAATTATTTAGAATGAACTTATATACGTGACAAGAATACTACTTTTATAGAATAAATGGAATCTCACAAGTTCAAAAATACTATATGAAGGCAATAAAACATCATTCTTTCGTTTCTTGTCGATCAGAGTAGTCTAGTAAATTACTGTTTCATGACATATTGGCTGTCGATGAATGCTCGAACTCAATCCGGTATTACTCGCACAATTAGATCTTTTGATTTTTTTGTCTCTAGTGACGGAAGTCAAGATTACTTTGAAGAAAGACAAAAAAAAAAAAAAAGAAATCTTTTTCATCTAGAATAGGTTAACAAAATACTTAACGCCTATAATTAGTCCGAACAGATTGTTATTCATATTCATTCGATATATGAAATAATTACTAAGAAATAGAAAAATTTTATTATAAAGTCTAATTATTTTTGACATTTATTAATAAAATAATTAGTGAACATTTTAATAAATAGAAACATTGCAATAAAATTATCTGATATCAAAGTTCAAGTCAAAGAAATAAAAGAAAAAGAAGAAAGTACTACTAAAATAAAATATACTAAATTATAACAACCGGAAGCAAATCATAAAAAGGAACTATGATGAGTAGCGAGTATGATGAACGAAGAAAAAGAAAAGGAAGAACATTTTTTCTTTGCCTTCTTTTTTTTTTTTACAACTGCTATTTTTTTTTTTCTTTTGTTTTGTTGGCTTCCTAACCGTGTCTATCTATCTATCTATATATATATGTGTAATATCCAAGTTGTCATAAGCTTTTTGTCAATCAGTCTCGATTGACAACACAGACATTATTTATATATACTTGGCACGTTCGCTCGACTATGATTTCATTTCATATGTAACTAAATAAAAATATTCTCATATATTTGTGTTCCTTTTTTTTTTTTGTCAATGACATCAACTTTTTCGAATACAATTTCATCAGTTAAAGTTGATGATAATAATGATTCAAATCATATATCAACAAATCGTCAACGTCATCATGTACAAGCAAAACGAGCAGTTACACTTGATGTTGAAACTCATAAAGAAAAATTTCGTATTGTCGTACTTGGAGCAACAAAAGTTGGTTCGTAAAAAAAAAAATGAATTCTTACAAAAAAAAAAGAAACAAATATTTCCTTTATTTTTCTAGGTAAAACATGTTTATGTCAACAATTTTTACAAGAAAAATTTTTAAATGATCATAAAGAAACACTTGATGAATTACATAGTATTGAAATATCACTTGCTGATCGTCAAATCATACTTGAAATATTAGATACAGCTGGTATAGATGAATTTCCTGCTATGAGACGTATTGCTATAGCACATGGTAATGCTTTTCTTATACTTTATGCTGTTAATGATGCACATTCATTTGATATTGCAAAACAAATGTATCAACTTGTACTTGAAATAAAAAATACTACAAAAAATTCAATACCAATTATAATTGTTGCAAATAAATGTGATTTAAATATTGAAAAACATGAAATAACAGAAGAATATGCTAAAAGTATTGTAGAAGATCAATGGAAAATAACACATATGAATGTAACATGTCATGAACATGAATCTGTACTTAATGCATTTCGTATGTTACTTAATTTGGCTAATATTAATTTAACATATAGTCCAGATACTGTACGTCGTTCATCTGATCCAAGTTTACCTACACATAGAGGACAACGTACGACAACAAATAAACGACAAAGTTGTATACATCAATAATAATTATTCATTTTGATGTTCTTTTTTTTTTTTTTTTTTGTATATGAAAGAAATTATTTCAATGAAAAAGCAAAAAGAATATTATGATTGTTGATTGTTAATTTCTTTAGCTAGGATTTTAGATTAAGATTACTATTGATATAAATTCATTTTCTTTTAGAATTTATTTTAGGAAAAAAACAAAGATTTCATTGTAATTAAAACAAAAGCATATATTCAATAGTATAGAAATAAATCTAATTTATAAGAATAATAAATATATAGTCTTGAGAATATCATTATCGACAAAAAATAAAGCCTTGAGGCTACAAACTATTTCTGAATAAATATTTTAATCAATTGAGATTTCATATATGTCCAATCAATAGGAAAATAAATGAATTCTACAATTATTAATTTACTCTAGTGAATAATAACATCATCATATATATAATAGATACAATCATTATTTAATGATTGAATAAAAATCATGTTCAATTGAAGAATAATAATTGTCGAATTGTATATATCAAAATGATATGAAATTATAGAAATATTGTAAATTAATAAAGTACATTTTCTATATGTTATTTTTCTAGATTGAAAGGATTGGAACTTAGACTAACCAAAGATAATAAACATTCATTCAAAAGAATGTTGATAGAATATTTGTATGACTTTATCAAAACTATGTCTATAAATATCTATTAACATTTTATCTACCACATTTTGACATATATAATCGACAACAAAAACCACTTATTTGAAACGATATCTTTTGCAAACATAGTGTAAAAGCTGTTTACGCTGTTTCTATAAAATAAAAAGTATATCTAAGAAAGAAAAACAAAAATAATCTAAATGAAATGAATTAGACTTTATTTCATGATTAGATTATGATATATGAATAAACATATAGTAGTTATTAACAATTAGATTACACTCTTGAATTGTTTTTTTTTTTTCTTTTCTATATGATCATATACAAGAATCATATAGAAATCTATAAAAGTAAAATAATTCGAATACAATATTGAATAATTTAACTAAGAAGAATTTAATTTTCAATTTTTATAATTTTATCAATGTAAATAAACTTTCATATTTCATCAAAAACTAGAAATATTTAATATTATTTATTTCCTAAAGACTTATTAAATATTCTAATCAATAATATTTATATTATTTCCTCTAGGTATATATTAATAATGCCTTTCAAATATTTTTAAAAATAATAATATTATTTTTCTTCTGAATAAAAACAATCTCAATATTTTCTTATTTTTAAATAAATATTATTCGATATATGTCAAATGAATTAAGCAATAGTTTATACGATTTCTTTTTTTCAGTTATGTTTAATACGCACGGGAATTTATTGTGAACAATTCTTTTGACATTACTTAAGTTAATAGACTTTTATCTATTTTTCAAAAACAACAACAACAACACCAATACATACATATACAAGATTCGTTTGATAATATATAACATTGTATAAAAAAGTATAACATCATAATTTTCTGTTATATCTCATGAAAATGATAATAATAGTAGAAAGCAAAAAAAAAAAAAAACAACGATGAAAATCTTAATAGAATTATATAGTATTTTATAAATAGTTTACGATGATTTGATATCAATTTGTTGAATTCATAAATAGTTTGCATTTTTCAAACATTTAAATATCAACAATAATCACATTCCTGATATTTAAAAGATTTATTTTCGTTTTAAAAATTGGTCAAAAAAGAGTGAAAGAAAAAAAAAAAAGAAAAATTTTAAATTATTTCTTGATGTTAATCATCAACATTTGTTAGTTATTCTTGACAAACTTCTTTTTTTTTTCTCTTTTACTTTAAAAATAAAATCTTATTATTACTTCTCAATATAGTTATTTGATTAGAATCGAATTCAAAAAAAAAACAAAATTTGAGATGCATTTTGTCTCAATAACAACAACAACCTATAAAGATATGAGATGTGTAATAAAAAAATATAGTCGTTATTTGATACCTATGTTGACATACTGAATTGCGTTTCTATATATTAATAATATTTAATGTTAAAATTTAATAATACATTAATTATATTTGATTTAATAATCATATTATTTCTATCATCTATTATCTATTTATTATTATCATTATATGATATCATTTATAAAAAAAATTTATTTTCTTAATGATTGAAGATATACTAAAAACATAGAAGTAATTCATAGCTTGTTAGTTAAGTATGCATATATTTGCCGAGTATGATGACAAATTTTACCTTATCTTACTCGAGTTTTTTTTTCTTTAAAAAAAAAAAAAAAGCCTAAAGGGCGTTAGCATTTTTATTGTCGTTTTGATATGTATGTATTTCTCTATCGTTCTTTATGATGAAGATCATTTTCATTTCATATATCAACATTTCTTCAGCATCTCAGTCTTTCATTTCATCATTTTCTAACCGCACGTCTACAAATAGTGTTTTCATCGAACATTATTCACAATGGCTTATTCATCAAGAAGTAATTGTATAAATATAATTTCAATAATTGATATATTTCTTTCTTTTATTTGAGTGAGAGATATAGATAATCAAAATGAAGTTCGACAAAGGTATCCAGCTATTTCACAATTGGTTAAACCATCGAATAATTATTATACAAATCAAAGACCAAATGATTATCGATATCCATCAGAATCAACACGACCTACAGAATATCCCTATGGAAGT
>CAJNOP010000125.1:382640-475366 GCA_905250075.1 Rotaria sp. Silwood1 | reverse complement strand
AACACGACCTACAGAATATCCCTATGGAAGTTCAAGACCAAATGATTATCGATATCCATCAGAATCAACACGACCTACAGAATATCCCTATGGAAGTACAAGACCACGTGATGATGATAAATATTCAATTGGTCAATTAGTTCGACCTCGTCCTATTCGTGAAGATGTTTATCAACCAAGTAGTTGTTGTGAATATTCTAAACCAGTTCCAACAGCTAATATTATTGCTGATCCAATTCGTCGTCCATATTATGGTAATGCACGTCCAGGTAATTTAAATATTAGTATAAAAGTTAATGTTGGTGGTAGTAATCGACCTGCTCAAGTTTCATATGTAACAAATGATTATGCATCAAAACCACCAGCTATTCGCTCAGCAGCAACTTTTGATAATGTTCATTATCTTGATTTAAATTTTCAATCACCACAACAAACGGCTCGAGTTACAACGGATGGTATTTTACGTTCTACACCATTACAAAATTCAACTGGTTTTCCAAGAGAAACTTCTTATTAACAACTATCAATCTAAATTTTGAATAACTATTACAAGACATTTTAGTGTGTAAACATGATTTTATTTATCAATCGAGAAGAATAAATAAAGATAACAGAAAAAAAAAATACTTGTTTTTCTTTTTTTTTTGGTGTACTAATATAATAGATAGGTTTCAAAATCTTTAATATTTCATTTATAATAGACTTATTCAAATTATAAAAAACTTTTAACTAACAATATTTTTCGATCATATCAGTTGTATTTTGTATAATCGAAAAAAATTTAATCATGATAGCAAAAGCAACATACGATTGATAGAGTCGTATGAAATAGTGACAAGAATTTTTCGCACTTGAAATAGTTTGTTTCACCAGATTTTAATTGTAAGATCTACAAGAAACAAATGATATTTATAATAGCAGATAAAGACATATATATTTGACAATCCATTTTTTGCAGCAATACAAGCATCAAATTTTTCATCCTATGATTTTTGGATCTAGACAAATTATTCTGTCAGTCTATTAGGAGTGGTACATTACTATTACTCGGCAATTGGTAATAATAATTATTACTTGTTAATTTTTATTACACTTTGCTTTACTTTTATTATTTTAATAGTACTAGAGCTTTGATTCTTTCTTACTAGCAAAAGATGAATTAGTTTCCTGTTAGTTTATTACCAATTACTGTTATTATTTTCAAATTTTTATTAGTTTATTATCAGTAATAAATAATAAAAAATATTATTACTTTATTACTGGTAATAAACTAATCAAACTTTGAAAGTAATCAAAGTAATTGGTAGTAAAGTAATAAGTAACAACGAGTAATAATTATTACTGTAATAAAATAATAGCAAAACAACAAATACAATACAACATAGATAGAGAGAACCGGTACGGTATTGGTACATAGATTTTATTTATTGGTCAAATATTTAGGGTTAGTACAATTCCAGATCATAAGTTCAGATCAAATGAGCGAAAGAACTATTCGAACGGATCGATCCGAGGTTAAGAAGCTATCTACAACTTTTCAAAACCTATCGAGGAGTGATTTCTATAACTGTTCAGAGCCATCTAGAGGTGGTCGCTATAGCTGTTTGAAGGCTATTGAGTGATGGTTCCTATAACTTTTCTTGGTCAAACAAAGGATGGAGCTTCAACTTTAACGTTAAAGTTAAAGTGTCATCCCTATATAGCCTTCAATAGGTTATAGAGACTACTGCTAGATATACGGACTACCCACGGAAAAATTTTTCAAGAAAAAACCGCGAAAGTCAGACCGTTTATGCGGTTATTGAAACCGGCGAAAACCGCGGTGAGAACCGAGAAAATCGAGGTCCGAGCTGAGTTTTTGCAGGACTAACCGTATTTTTTTTCTGTTCTCACCGCGATATTACAAACCGGCGGTTTCAACCGGTTTTTAAAAGACGCATAAGTGGTCTGACTTTTGCGGTTTTTCGAAATGTGAAACAAAACCGCGGTTAACCTCAGATTACCGCGGTTTTTTTCTGAAAAATTTTTCCGTGAATACCCCTAGATGAACTTTGAAAAGTTCTAGGATCACCCTAGATAGACTCTGAAAAGTTATAGTGCCCATTTCTAGATAGTCCTCAAAAAGTTACAGGGACTACTTCCTAGAATGGCTCTGAAACTTTAGATCGGATATTCTGATTTATACCGAGTCCTAGTTGAACATCATATTTTATTTTCTTATATTAATTTATGAAAAAAAAAATCGAAATAAATTGAATTTCTTGTAGATTCATAAGCATTCTCATAACACTTTCGATATTGATATTAGAAATTTTCATTTTAATGAACATCAAGATGACATGACAATACTTAAAAATACCTATTTCATTATTCAGTCATCATGTCTTATTTATTTTATGAAATAGTCAAGTTTTTATCTTTTTATTTGATTTTTTTATGCACATTATTAATGAATCATTATAATTTATAATAGACAAAAGTCAAAGAAGAATATTGTCAATCAAATTAAATTCAACACTTGAAATGCAGTATATTTCAAAGGAACAAAACAAAAAAAAACCTATATACTGTTCCATATATAAAAAATACAAGATATGTAATTGATTTTTAGTAATAGATGTTGATTACGTACTCATGATAGTGCTTTAGTATTGCTCAATTATCAATGACGGATCTAGAATTTTTGGAAACGACGATCATGACTTCGTAGTACTCTCTCGAAATTAATCAAATCATAATATGCATAGAAATGAAACAGATATATCTCAAATGATAGAATCGTTCTACTCGATCAAAAATTATTTTTGAACATTCGAACTTATTAAAATCTAACTTGACTATATTATTTCATCATAATAACTTACATATATAAATATAGATAAGAGCGTTTCGGTTCCTATTCTATCAGGATCAAGATCAATTTGTTTTCTAACCAGAGTTCGGATGTTAAAAACGATTGATTTCACTCATATCAAATCTTTTGTTGTAATTTAAAACTTGTTTGCATATTGAAATAAATATTTAAAAAAAAAAAAGTATCTCGAATTATTTTTTTTTTATTCGTAAATCTCATAAATATATATAAATTCTTATCACATTCAAATATTTATCTAGAGCAAAAGATTTTTTTAATTTTCTCTATTTACATAAACCAAAAAAAAAACAAATGAATATATGTATTGATAAGATTTTTTTTGTTTTTCATATTCATCATCATAGTTCAATTGATGTCAAACGTAGTTTTTCTCTCCCACAACCTTAGAAATTCGGCCAACATTGATTCTATATTTTCGCACGAAAATTTCATTGGTTCATTTTTTTTTTTTTCTTCGTATAAAAGAGAACAAAAAAAAAAGCCTTCAATGCACACACCTTCTTTTATTTGTATAAGAGAGTAACTCTCAACAAAATACAAAAAATAAAAGAGAACACTTCATTTCCACTAGAGTATATCGTTCGGTAAGTAACATTTGAATTTAACATAAACAATATTTGACTATGTCTCTATCTGTTTTCTTTTTTTTTTTTTTGGATTCAGTTAAAATATTACTTTTCGTATCTTCCTTTTTTTTTTTTTTTCTTATCATTGAAATAAACGAACAAAAATAGATAGAGTCTTATGTCATTTCATTATATGCGACAAACATCAGCAGTGTTTCATTCTCATAATCGAATATTTTATCATATTATAGATTGTCTTTAATAGAAGTCAAAAAAAAAAAACGATTAACAATCAACGTTTTTTTTTTTTTTTGAAATAATTTATTTATATCAATTACAAAATTTTTTTATTGAAATTATGCAGAATAATTTACAAAAAGATACAACATTTACAAAAATATTTGTTGGAGGTATTTAAAAAAAAAAAAAACTATTTGTTCATTTATATTGAATTCGAATAAAAAAACAAATTTATATTAAAGGTTTACCATATCATACAACAGATGAAACATTACGAGCTTTTTTTTCTAAATTTGGTGAAATTGACGAAGCTGTTGTTATTACTGATCGAAGTACAGGAAAATCACGTGGTTATGGATTTGTATGTTAAAAATTTTTTTTTTTTTTAAATATTTTTCTTAATTTTTTTTTATATAGGTAACAATGGCAAGAAGAGAAGGAGCAGAAGAAGCTGTTAAAGAACCAAATCCAACTATTGATGGACGTCGTGCTAATGTTAATTTAGCTTATTTAGGTGCTAAAAATCGAACGACAACTTTACCATGTATGTTTAGTTATTCATAATAGAAATATTTTTAAGATCTATTCTTTTTCTTTGCTCTAGTCAATTATAGTCTAATCGCTCGTATGCCAACATATCAATCAACAGCTGCTGCTTATCCGTATGTATATAATTATTAATCATTAGAAATTAAATTTATTATATATATATATATATTTTTTTTTCATATGCAAATATAATGAAATATCTGATTTTGCATATAGATTTGAATTTTGAGAAGGAAGCCATTTGTTTGTTTTTAATTGTCTTTTTTTTTCTTTTTTTTTGTTGCATCAAATAGGCTTCTCTTCTTGTTCTATCCGTCTTGATCATTTTTGATCAAATTGAAATAAAATGAGACACACAACAATACAGGAAAAAAAAAAAAAAGAAATCTTCAGACGAAATAATAATGTGAGTGCATTTTCTGCCGATGGCATTAAAACAATAGTAACTAATATACAATAGAAGACAGAGGTGAAAAAGTTGGATAAACAATTATCAACTTTTCATATGTTAGAGTTGAAATAAAAGAACAGAACAGAACACAATACACAACGACAAAATAATATTCTTCTCTCTACTCTCTCTCTGTATAGGCTAATACAAAGTGCTGCCAACGGATGAACAGCAAAGTGATTTAAATGAAAAAAAAAAAGGTGCTTGTAGGTGTTTTTTTTTCGCGTGCTCTGACCGTGTTTTTTTTTGATTTGGTCGTTTACGTTTTGTTTGCCGTGTTTGTATATAAATATCCAACAGAGTCTAACGATTTGTTTATTATTTATCATGATTCTCTTAGTCCTTATACGACACTATTAAAACTTATTATAAAAGCTCTATTTTTTCCCTATACATATATATATATATGTGTGTGTTTTATTTTGTTTGTTTGTGTTTTGGCTCTCTTTTGTGTTTTGGTTTGACCTCGATCAATTTGCCAGAGAATTTGCATAGAAAATTTTCTAGAAAAAAAAAAGGACAAAAATATTACTTAATAATAATATTTTTTTTTTGTTTATTTATTTAGTTCAAATGTTGTGTATTATCCATTAGCACAACAATCAACTCTTCAACAACCTGTTTATTTAACACCAACAACTGCTACAACAGCAACAACATGGCCAACAAATTTATTTTCACAATTTAATCTTGCAAATCTATCAGCTGGAACAAATTCAAATACAAATGTATCAACAACATTAAATACAACAAATACAACATCACCACAAACAATATATGAAGTACCAACAGCTCTATTTGAATCAACATCATCAACAAATGGACAACAATTATATTGGCCGAGTTATAGTTAACTTTTTGTTTTTATCTTTTTTCTTGTAATAAATCTTTTCTCGTTTTTTAATCATCGTTTTATTTCTCAGACAACAAAAAAAAAAAAAAAAAATTAAGACATATAGAAATAAATAAGCAACACCGAAGGATAAAAAAAAAAAAAAAGAAAAACTACTATGAACGTGGTTTAAATTGTTCACCATCAAAAGGTAATTTGAATTTTTTTATTTCAACCATTAATTGATGAACATTAGGTAATGATATATTTGACGATGCAGTTTTTAAATTTGTATTATTTGATAATAAACGTTGAAAATCATGATAATAAGATAAAAATTGTGTAAAAACTTCTTTTAATATTGGTTGACTAAGTTTAAGTGATGGAAATGAACGAATAACATCATTATGTATTAAATCAAATGTTTTTTTAAAATCACCAGTAAATAATTTACTAATTATTATTAATTTATCTATTTTTCAATTAAAGTAAAAAAAAAAGAAAATCTTTTTTATTCTAAAGTTAATTTAATAAATTTTTACTTTCTAATTGTTTTATATTACTATCGGATAAAAATTGATCACTATCACGAACAAATGTAATTAATGGAGAAAAATATGGTATTAAAACTTCTTTAACATATTCATCAATACGATCACGAAGTAAATTTTTAACCGCATCACATTCTGGTGAATCTTCATTTGTATATGCCTTTAAATACAACAACAAAAAAAAAAGAATAAAAATAATTAAAAGATTTGAACTATATCAAAAGATTTAACGAAAAGAAGAGTATCCTGGCTTTCAACAATCTCGCAGTAGATTCAATAGTCTGATATTTTTCCTATAACTAATACAAGTTTTAGTTTTGAGTAAGAGACCGATCTAATGCAGAGTTATTGTGCTTAAGTGTTTGGGCTTCCTATACAAATTAACAAGGCATAGAGGCGAGTTTACGTTACAATGTAGTCAATATGCTATCGAACGAGTAATTCGAGATAAACAATTGTTAATAATCTACTTGGTCATGGCATCTCAGGACAAGAATTAGAGATGCGCCTAACTCGAATGTTTAGGTTTGGTCTTGGCTACGATCATTATCAATAATAGCCTTTACTATGGTTGATTTACGCCCAGTTGAATAAATGATCTAAAAGCCAAAGATATGTAGGTATCTTGAAAAAAGTCAACACTGTTCGAAAACATACAAACTTGAATTCGATTGAACCTCAAGATACTTCTATAATTGTCCATATAACTCAAGAAATATTTGGATTATTACTCAAATATCCGATACTGTTTAAATAGTTGTCGATCCCATAATTTCATGTTGTATCTCTTCCTCATCTAAACTGATTATTGATCATCTACTGCAATTGTATGGGTGCTATATACAGTTCCTCTTTGTCATAGTAACCCTAGACGAACTTCTTTTGGTCTACGCAGGAGATACTTGAGAATCTTGATCAAGAAAGTCATGCGGTATGGACAAAACTTGAGGTCTGCGCAGGTCAAGTGCATGAAAAAAGAAAAGTTTGCCTAGGGAACACTCAATTGTCTAATATTAATGATTACTAATCGATAAGATAGTTATTGATTCTGATGAAATTCTAAGAAAAAGATATTTTTTGAATCTTGTATTTCCTTAAAATATCGAATTCTATCCAGTAAATTAAAATTTTTGAGTAAAATCTCGCAATTCATCCTGAAAGCCACGATTAAACTAACTTTGGGCAAACAAATACAAAAGATTTGCATTTACATTCTAGCTCAAATCTGATCGATCATAAAAAAAAAATTAAGTATTACATCTATATGGTTAAAAAAAAAAAAATTTGAAATTTTCTTACGGTTAAAACAGATAATATAAGATCATAATTATTAATAATAAAAATTAATTGTTCTTTTCTTTGTGGAAATTCATTTGCCATTCGAAGTATAAGTGTAAGTATTTCAACTTGTAAACGTGTCATTAATGTTGAAATTTTTTCATTTGCAAATTCTTCATTTAATCTTGTTACAGCTCCAGAAAATTCTGCATAACGTCGTACAATCTAAAAAATATTTTTTTTTTCTTTCAAAAAAAAAGAAAATCAAAGACTATTCATACAAAATGTGGATTAAGTTCAATAGATGAAAATTTATGTGGTTCAACACGTTGTACACTATCAATATTAGTTTTCATAACAATTTCAAAACGATTTTCACATATATGAATTAATAATTCATGAAATCTATAAAATAATATTATTAATATTATATAAAAAATATATTTTAATATTTACTTATTTAATATAGGTACATTACGTTTATTAGCTATAACTTGATAACGATAAAGTAGATGCATACAAAGTAATATAGCTATTGGATCATATGATTCTAATATAAAAATTTCAACATTTTTTTGTATTAATTTAAATGTTTTTTCAAATATTTCCATAAAAAAATCTGGTGCTGATCGATTATTTAACATAAAAAAATCACATAAAAATAAATATTCACGACAACAATTATCTAATAAAGCATATTGTTCACTACGAAATAAATATTCATATGGATACTAAAATAAAGAGAAAAAAAAAAAAACAAAAAAAATATTTGTTATTTTTTATATCTGCTTTACTTTTGTTTCAGCTTTTTGTTGAGCATGTGGAATCATTATTGGAGCTTCTAATTCTTGTTTAAGTACACAATCACGATTACCCAAACTGAAAACAGTTGCACGATGTTTTAAATGTGGCTTTATGAAATAAATATAAGATAATAAAAGACAAAAAAAAAAAAGAAATGAATGTGATATTTACACGAGCAGTTGTTGAAAAGAATGACATATTTGATCGAGGACGATCATCAGCACCAAGTACATCGTCTTTATCTGGTTTTTCATCTAACTATGAACAAAAAAACAAGAGATTCTTTTTTGATATTGAGAAATATGGATGTGTTAACTTTCTCAAGAGAGAACATTTGAACAGATTGTATCTCTGTATTTGATCGAACGAAATAGTTTAGTGATTGAACTAGGAAAAATTTGTAGGAGAATCTTAGCCATTATTGAAAACTGACAATACAATATTTTCTTCGTCTATAATGTAGGATTGTTTGATTATTAGAGGAAGCTCAAGGAGGTTGAGTCGTCCTCTAGCTTCATCACTAAAATAGGGATTACCGGACGTTCGCCAATAGGAATTTCGCAAACTGTACTTTCGCCAATTGGCGAATTTCCAATGAACTTTCTCGAATTTAAGTAGAACGGTAGTATTGGTTAGAGAGATTGATATCGACTATATTCTTAACTGTATGACTTGAGCTACATTTTTATAATGCTAGGCATAGTTCTTGTACATCACTTAGGATATGAATGTTTCATTTCCATTAATGAAAATCTATTTGACTTTCGCTAATTCGTCCCCCTGAATATTCGCCAATTATTGGCGAAGTCCCGGAATCTCCTAAAATAGCTACGAAACAAGAAGAAGAGATCTCTTGGCAAATATAAGACAACAGACTTTTGCTCAAGTTGGAAACACATGATTCTGTGAGTTCCGATGATCTGGTCAGGAAGGAAAGTTATCATTACATAACCAAGTAATGAGTAAAAAAAGTATCTGTGACTATGATTATCTCGTCAGAATAAATCTCTTTCACGAAAATAAATAGTTTCGAAAAACTTTCACTAGAAATTAGCATCGCATGGTACTTCTTCTGTCAAACAGATTTACATATCAAGATTGAGTATGTTCTCGTCTTTGCCAAATCCGAAAAAAACCATAATAAGATGTGATTTGTTAAGATAATGCCATGCTGCTCAATGAATGAAAAACAGAAAACCCTTGGCTAATATCTGTTTAGCTAGGAGAGAACTTTTTCAATCAATCAGAAGGTTTTCCACCTAATTGTAAAGACAAAACTGTGTTGTCCTAATCTATCAGGAATTATTATCGGAATTTTTAAAGAAGACAACTGAAAAAAAAACAGCTTTTAACTTTTCAACGAAAGCATTAAACAATCTATTCTTTCTTTGATAAACTCACAAATATTTCATTATCCGTTACTAAGTAACTCTACATCATTAATATTGATACATATATATTAAATATTCTAATAAAAATAAAGAATTTTATTTATTTAACTTACTTGAAGTTTCATTAATTTACTTGAATATGCTTTAAAATATGAAAAATAAACTTTGCTTAATGTATCAATATATTCTCGTCGAATTTCATCGGCTATTTGTCTATCATTTGTTAATAAAAATTCATAAAAAAATCTATTTCTTAATAAAGCATTTTGTGGTACTTCATAATTAGTCATTGGTTTACGAAATTGATAAATTTTTTGTAATATAAATTCACGAATTTTACTAATTGTCTATTAAAATATAAACAATAAAAAATAAATTAATTTTAGATTACAAATAAAAAAAAAAATATATTACTTTTATACGTAATTTTTCTAAAACTTCTTGTACATCTTGACAAGCAATAGCATCATGAAATGATTGTTCTTTAACAAATTTTATTTTATGACTTAATTCATGAAGTTGTTCAAGAAATTGTCGTTCAGTTACTGGTACATCCATAATAATTCTATCAAAAGAAAAAAAAAATTTTATTAAACAAATTGAAAATTTATTTAGTTTTGTTTTTTTTAAATATATGTTACTGTATCATTGATTGTGGTACAACCATTTCATCAACAACTTGACTTAATTGTCCACGTACAAGTTCACGATTTTTTTTTTTAATATTTAATTCAGCTGAATATTGTTGTAAATGACGAATTTCATTACTTATATTTGCTAAATTATTTTGAAAATTTCTTAACATATGATCCATTGACTATGAAAAATCAATATTAAAAAAATTTTGAAAAAAAAAAATAATATAAAGAAAATTTACTTCTAGAATTTTATCACATGATGATATTTGCATATGAAGATTTGCAATATTATTTGCTTCACCAATAACTTAAAAAAAAAAAACAAAAGAAATCTTTTTTACATGCTTTGTAAGACATGATCTAGAAGGATTATTAAAGTATAAGGGTAGAAAGTCGAATCTTCTTCGCTCCACAGGCGTTCTTATCCTGCAATAGAAGGACATCTTCGAAAGAGAGAGATGTGAATTTCCCTAATGAAAGATCATAGCTGTTTATGTGGGCAGGAGATTACCTTAGTTGGAATATTCTAAAAATGATCAATACCAAATTAGTGTTAGAATAGAAATCTGTAGGATAATGTTGGTGCATCTCTGGTCGAATTCAATAAACCAAATAGACTATGAAAAGAGTAGCTTGAGGCTTGCCAAAACGGTTGGATGTAATAATGACTTCGAAAATTATTCAATCAGATTTATTTTAAAATATTTTATCACTATTGTAAACGCAAATAACAGTCTAAATAATGATTTTAGTAAAGAATTTTAGCAGATAAAAATGATTGTTAGTTGCTAAAGGATGGAACTTTTGAAAAACTAAAACTCAATTTTTTTAACTCCTAGAACTTAACATTTTGTTAAACAAAAATCTTATTCTTGAAAAACTAGCGATCATTTTTCTCTGCAAAAATTCTTATGAGCAATAAAAATCTCTACTAGAATCACTATTCGGATTCTTATTAGCGTTTATGGTAGCAGAAAAAATTGAAAATAAATCTAATCGAATAATTTTGAAAGTCACGATGTTATGTAAGCGTTGTCATTTTGGAGTTTTTGATAATTAATCAGTGTCTTACGTTGTATATATATATATACGTTGTAGCTCGATCTAACCAGGGAACGTTTTCAACTGTCAAATCCCTTTTGATTTCGGGCTTTGTGCATATGACAGACTCTAGTGAGCTATGAAAAACCTCAAGAGATTAAATCCCCTTAGGACTTCTGTCCAAAGTTATAGGCATTTTACTGAAAAGTATCCTAGGGCATGGTATATACGAACATATTGAATGATGACGTTTCGGTCTGAGATTTTACCAACAGACAGGCTTATTGATGATTAGAATATTCTGAAAATTTCAGCTCAAAAGAACATTTCCTTCTCGAGATATTAAAGTTCCAAAAATGACTCATATAGGACCACAAATGCTAGGATTTTCTGTGTTTTTGGGACCTTCATATCTCGGGAAGGAAATGTTCTTTTGAGCTGAAATTTTCAGGATATTCTAATCATCAATAGGTCTGTCTGTGGGCAAAATCTCAGACCGAAACGTCGTCATTCAATTTGTTCGTATATACTATGTCCAGGGCTAAAATTCCAGTAAAATGCCTATAACCCTCTTGAGGTTTTTCATACCTCACTATGGTCTGTCTTATGCACAAAAGTCCAAACTCCAAAGGGATTTGACAGTTGAAAACGTTCCCTCGCAAAATATGAAAAATGTTTTTTATGACTGTATTCAACTGAAAATTTCAGAGATAGTGAATGAAAGAAAAATCTTTCTAAATTCTTTATGACAATTCAAATAATAGTGTTCTCATTTATTTTTCTATAGATCATATATATAATACGTACAATCTTGTACAAAAGCTTTTTCATGTACTTGTAATTTTTCTTGTATCTGTTCTGAATATTGCACTAAATCAATATCCTATAAATATGAATATGTTTGAAGATATGAATTGTTTTTTTTTGTTTTTCTTTTCGAAGAATATTTACTTGAGTAAGAGCTTCTTGAACAAATTCATCTTGTAAATTTTCTTCTATATGAGCTATATAATAAATTAATAAATTGAAAATATTAAATATTCTATATTAAATATACTACCTTCCATATCATCTAAAGACCATTCTTCATCTACTGGTTTATCCAATTGAAGTTTTTGTAATATATTTGCAGCCTAATTGCGACAATATGATAAAAAAAATGACATATTAATAAATAGATATAGTAACTATTTACTTCAAGATAAAGTTGTTCACTTTCTAAATCACCTAGATCTGTATGCTCAGTATGGAATGGTTCTTCAGTGGTCATGATTATATATTTATTTATCTAAAAACAATAAATCTATAAACAAAAACCAATATTGGGGTGACTGAGTATAATGAGTTAAAGTTTGTTGGAATGTTATTGTAATAAGAATCCTTTACAATAGAAAATCATTTCGAAATTTGATGACGATTATCTTGTTCTTATCTTTTATTTCTATTAAATAGACAAATAAAAACTTATTTGTTGTTAATGATTTAATAGGTTTCAGATTCATTTGCAAACTACTCTTATTGTAGAAATAGATGCAATCGAATAATTAAAAACTTTCACAATAAAATTTTGTCGTTAAGATCTATTTTTGTGCAAAATTTCAAGTTAAAATTCAGTTTTTCTAGTATTTCGGAGGAGAAATCATGATATTCTGCTAATTATAATAAATATCTAATTTCATAGTAAAACAAAATCTGAATTTTTGTTTCAAATCATTATCTACACATGATAAATTTTCTTGTCCTATTATAGTTTAACATAAATACAAAAATAACAAATAAAATAATTATTTTTCTTTTTTTTTTTTCTTTCCTATTTATTAATAATTCATATAAACATTTTCTTTTTAACGAGGTTGTCGTCTAGATAAATCACTTGATCCATTCGAATTCGAAATCGATTGATTATTTATATCAAAAGCTGAACGACATGTTGAACATGTTGATGCATTATCACAATAAATAGATAAACATACGGAACAAACATAACCTGTATCAATTAATTTATGATGACAAAAACATGCTGGACGATAATCAACAGCTACTTTTGTTGGTAATGCAAGCATTTTACGAACTTCTTTATCAGTTAAATAAAGCCAAAGTAAATATTGTAGTAAACCATTAGGATCTGGTACACGTAAATATATACCTGATGTTAGATCACCTAATGAAAACAAAAATCATTGATATAAGTTCTATCTCGAAAAATAAGTTTAGATTTTTCTTACGAGGGAACATTTTCAATTGTCAAATCCCTTTTGAGTTCGGACTTTGTGTATAAGATAGACCCCAATGAGATATGAAAAATTCCAAAAGATTAAATCTCCTTAGGCCTTCTATTCAGAGTTATAGGCATTTTTACTGGAATTTTAGCCTAGGGCATGGTATATACGAATAAATCGAATGACGGTATTTCGATCTGAGATTTTGCTCACAGACAGGTCTATTTATGAGTGGAATGCCCTGAAAATTTCAGCTCAAAAGAACGTTTCCTTCCCGAGATATTAAAGTTAAAAAAAACCAGAAAATCCTAGCATCTTTTGTTGTATATGAGTCATTTTTGGGACTTTAATATCTCGAGAAGGAAACGTTCTTTTGAGCTGAAATTTTCAGACCATTCCAATCATAAATAGAACTGTCTGTGGGCAACATCTCAGATCGAAATACCGGCATTCGATTTGTCGGTATATATCATGTCATAGGCTAAAATTCCAGTAAAATGCCTATAACTCTGAACAGAAGGCCTAAGAAGATTTAATCTTTTGGGATTTTTCATATCTTATTGGAGTCTATCTTATGCACAAAGTCCGAACTCAAAAGGGATTTGACAGTTGGAAATGTTCCCTCGTTAGCTTTGCTATGTTCTACTCTTTGCTAAAAATGAGGATCGAACGGCACCCGACAATTGCATATATTCCTATTAGTTGTTTTGTAAAATCACTATTCAATAAAAATTTTCAAAACATATTTAATATGGAAACATTTTGCCAGGACTATTATAAAAAAGGTTATCAGGACCCAGCCGAAAAAAAAACTATCAAGATCGACATAGAACTACAAAAAAAATGACTTCATACTTCTCTAGCTGAGACAAAATTTTGAAGAATTACGAAATAATTTTTATTGTTTTTGAACTTACAAGCTTGTTGTAAAAGACTAGAATCATTGTTAAGTATACAACCATCAATAGGTACATTAATTTTTTCTGATGTAAAAACTGCATTCATAAAATTCATATATTGTTTTGATGTATCTGTTGTTGTTTGAATAATTAATATTCTAAATGAATTTTTTTCACCTGGTAATGTATCATGTATAAGACGATTAATATAACAAAGTGCTTGTGTTAATGCCATTGTTATCATTGAACCCGATGATGTATGTGTTGATGATAAATTTTGTATAAATTCTTTAAGATTATTTTCTACAATACGATCAATAACAAATAATTGTTCAAATAGATTTGTTTTTGTTACTGTTGGTATAATTAATGATTCATTTATTGTATCAGGATAAAGAAAATATGTTTCATTATTTGAACAACCAATTATTGTTAAACGATGATTTATATCAAATGCAATATATGCATTACAAAATTGAATTATTATTTTAAGATATTGTTTAAAATTTAATGTTGTTGTTGATGAAACTTTATCAGACCAATATAATGGATTAAGATCAATTATAACAACAAGATGTTTTATTGATGAAGACATTTTTGTTTTATATAAAGATAAATCTAAAATATTGTTTTTTTTTTTTAAGTCTATTTTACTTCTTTTCTATAAGATTCGTTTTATATATTGATTCAAAGAGTAGAAAGGGTTTTATAGAAGACAATGATAACTAAGCGACTTAAAGAAAAGTAAATGTTATCTGCAGTAGGTGTATTATTTTTATTTTGCAAACTATTTTCGGATAATAAATGCTTTGATGTTACGATATATACCAATGAGAAGTTATTTGATCTCAATCAGAAACCTGTCCGCTTGTGAACTTTTGGATGTGTGTCCTAAATCTTTCTCCTTATTTTTAATATAATTTTTCAAGCTGCTTCGACGATGCACGATATTCGATATTGATTATTATTATTTTATCCCTAAAACGCGTCTACTAGAGTATGACAATCAAACGCTCACAAAAAATAATTTTCCTTAAGATGTGTTTCTATCAGTGTATTATCCAGAGGGATGCCTGGGGGGCGACGCCCCCTCCCCCTGAGACTCGCGATCATCCAGCGACGAACTACATGGCTTGCCCTTCCGGAATTTCAAATCGCCCGTCCGGAGAAAAAAACTGGATAAAACACTGGTTTCTATGCAAATTTTTAAGTCGAAATTCCAAAACTGCCTATCTCTGGTGTTCCTAAAAGAGACTACAGCGCTCACTAAAAAAAAACCTTCTAGTGCAATCCCTTCGGAATAATACTGTAACGCATGATCCAGTTGTTGTTGCTAATTGCAGGAAGATTATTTTATTCTATTTATTATAGGACACATATATTCACTATTTTTTGAATTGATCGTCGAGAAATGGAATAAGAAAGTAGTTCATATATTATAACGAGGTACTATTGATATACAATTTGACAAAAACAGCGTAAAAGTGCAATATTTCAGCAACAATATGCTAACAGCTCGAACTCGTTTTTAGAGTATTCATAGATCATTTCAACCTACATAATACACGTAGTTTTGACTCAACAGTAATTTATCAGTTGGAGAACTTTTCTTATTAGCCCAGGATCGATGCCATAGATTCTATCCATATCAATCTTTTTTTTTTTCACGAAAAAATTCAAAATATTCTGTTTACCAAAGTAGACTATTTTAAAGTAAATAATGACAATTCAATACATCAATGAATGTATATCATTATCAAAAAATCTTTTTTGTTACATACCTTAGTCATAATCAAAAATTCGCTAAATATGTTATAAAAATTATTACTATGCTTTATCAAGTCTAATTATACTTGAAATTATTTTAAACATTACATTTATCTTTCTTTAATTAATAATAAACTTAAATAAAAATTTTGTCTCCTAGACAAAATTTGTTTTCTTGACTGATTATTTTTCAAAAAAAAAAAAAAGAAAAACAAATATTTTGTTTCTTCTTATCTCTTTGTAATGATCATATATTTTTTATCATCTAAAAAAAAAGAAGAAAAAAAAATATCGAGATTATTATTTTCTTGTTTATTTTGTACACCGGTCAGACAATTACTCTTTCATGATATACACACAGCTCATAGCATCAGACATTTTGTCAAAAACAAATATATAGAATAAAATATACATGTATATATGTATATACATAACAATAAAATATTGATTGCTTTGAATAAAAAGGACCCACTCGAAAAAACAAAAAAAAAAAAATGACTTAGAAGATAACCCACACTATATACAATACAAAAAGAAGAAAAAAAAAACAGAAGCAAACAGAAAGATTATTGAAAATTAAAAAAAAAGAAAACAAGAAAAAAAATGATTACTTTTTTACAGATTCATCAGATACGTCATCATCATCATTATGAACAGTAGCCATTCGTGATTGTTGACCAGTATAACGACGTTTTTTAAATGGTAATTGTTCAGTACTTTGTTTATTTGTTTCTAATGATCGTTGACTTTGTTTATCTTCTTCATTTTCATGACGTTTATGTTGTAAAAAAGACATTGATTCACTTGTTGATGTTGATTGAAGAATATTACATATACGTGTTGATGGTGTTTGTGATGGTGGTAGTATAGGTGGTGGTACAAATAAATTTGTTGGTGTATAATGTGTAAATTGTAATGAACGATGATCAATTGGTGTTAATATATGTACGGGTTGTGATGGATGTTGAGTTGGACTTGTTATTAATAATACACTTGTATTACCAGTTAAGGATGTTATATCAAATGGTGTACCAGATGGATTTGTTGTTGGTGTAGCTGTTGTTATATAAGCAATATTTGCTGTTGGAAGAAAATAAGTTGGTAATGAATGAGATTGGGTTAATGGAAATAAATTTGTTAAATGTGGTAATGATGTTGTAGGAACACCTGTATTTGACGATGATGGAATTTGTATTGGCATTGTTGTTTGACCAGCTATAGGTGATGAAAAATGAGGTGAATGTGTTAGAACATGTATACGATGTGAGTGAGATGATTCAATAGATGGTGGTGGTGATGATGTTGTTGTTGTTGTAGAACTTGTTTGAGAATATTCAGTAAAAGCTGTTGGAGGTGTTGGCATGAAAGATGAATGAACTTCTAAAATAAGAATAAATGAGAAATAGAATTTTTGTTTAATGGTTATTGTGTAAACGGCTAAATTTCGAAGAAATTAATATTCTTTAGCAAATGTCAATCATCATTAAAATAATGATAAGAAGATATTAGACTTATACCATATAAAAATTCAAATGTGAAATATGATTAGTTTGCAATATGTTTTAAGTTAAAAAGTTCTGAAAAATATGCTTCAACTTGAGATTTAACACATACTGATATGTCTTTTATGAAAAATGTTATTCATAATATGTTACAGAGAGTTTGAAAAGAAATACAATTCAAAAAACAAATATCTTCAATTGAATTTTTTTGTATAATAATTCCACAAAAGGCTTTAGTTCTGCAGGTAACATGGGAACTTCTTTTACTACCCGTTTTTGATGTCAATGATCTTTTTATCTATCGTTCTAATAAAAATCCTAAAAAAGATTTAGATATAACTCCTTTTTCCATGGATGCTGTATTTAACATGCATTATTTGAAAGTTTTATATCTCAAACAAATTTTGTTCAAAACTTCTGAACTTTTATTTTTTTTTATGGAACCTAATCTAATTAAGATTTTTATAAGTAGAAAATTTAAAATCAAACCTCGAAAGCCTAAAGCTACTAGAAAAAAAAACTCGATTGCTTAGTCAAATCCGAATCTATTTAGCAGTTTTATTAGAATATTATCTAGTATCTATAGGTAATAATTAGAGCCCTGCGGTTCTAAAATAATTGGAACCGAGAACCGAACCGAGGACCGGATATTTCTGTTTCTCTTACCTGGAACCGGTCCGGAACCGTCAACCCAATGACTCGGTATTTTATATGTTACGGTAAAATCGTCGGTTCCTTTTTCGGTTCCAAAAAAATTTTCGGAACCGAAAAAGGAACCGCTTTTTTCGATTTCGCGAACCGGAACCGACGGTTCCGGTTCGGTTCCCGGGTAATGTTAGGAATCGCAGGGCACTAGTAATAATTCATTAAAATCGGAAGAGGGGATAGCTGAAGATATTTCCTCATGATTCTATCAGAGATTATGGGTGACTCAAATTTCTACTGCTATATTTAAATAATTCTTTTAAATCGTATTTTACAAAAAAAAATTCTTATTAGAACCTATTAGGTTTGCAATTTTTGAATTCTACTTTGATACTCTCAATAAAATGTCACTTTGAAGATATGAAAATACATTTTTTCTAATAATTTTGTATTCGATGACTAGCGTGCCCTACACACTTCTTAGATGATTGGAGTCCATCAAGTACGAAATTTTCGGACCTGATGGCTCTAGTTGTTAGGCTTGAAATGGGTGCGTTTTTTTTATTTTTTTTTTTGTAACGAAGAAGTTTACCCAAAACCACAACTATTAGTGTTAATTAGATTAAATAGTTCATACCGAATTCCGATAAGATCTTTCTTTTTAGTTTTCTATGAATTAAAGATGAGAAAAGCATAGCTTGTGATAAAAAAAAAATTTTTTTTTTCCTTTATTTTTTTAATATTTCGTCTTTTTTTTATGAAGTTATATGAAAATTTTTATTATAATAATTTACTTAAAAAATTGAATTCAAAAAATAGTATAAAAGAATTCTCAAGGCTTCTATTTGCTTCATTACAATTGTAAGGATTCATCTTCAAGGCATGTCTCAATTATAGAAACGAATAGATAACTCTCTCAATCATTTTCTTTCAGGGACGGCGCGAAGAGGTCGAAGCAGGGGGGGGGGGCAGTCATAAAATCGGAGAAAGTCAAAAAGTGTTCTCTAAACTGAAATTTTCTCCGAATCAAAATTTTATAATATACTTCTCCAAAATCGGAGAAAATTGTCTACTCATTTTTTCCAAAATTGGATTTTTCCGGATTCATAGAAATATATTCAACACTATTGTATAAATTCGCAGAAAATTCTAGTTTGAAGAACATTTTTGGGCGATTTTCTCCGATTTTGGAGAATTTTGTGTAATATATTTCTCGGAAATCGGAGAAAATCGCCTAAAAATGCCCTCCAAACTTGAATTTTCTCCGAATTTAGAGAAAACTATCAAGTATATTTCTCCAAAATTGGAAAAAATTGCTTTGTAAATTCTCCAAAATTGGAGAAATTATCGTAGTAAATTCCCCGAAATCGGAGAAAGTACCAGCCAAAATTTTCTGGAGCAGGAGGGGGTAACCCCCCTATCCCTCCCGGTCGCGCCGTCCCTGTTTTCTTTGCTCAATTTTCAAAAAACAAAAATCATTCAATCTTCTCGTCCAATCTGTTGACTTCTATATTCAAGAGTTTACCATTATCAATACATATATCTACATAATAATCTTACGTTGTATATTTTAAAATACACTAAAAAGTCAAGCAATCATATGAAGTGTATTTTAATTAAAAATTTTTTTTTTTTGTTTTTTCTTATGAATTCTACCTGAATTTCTTAATGTAGATGATGAAGTAAAATGAACTGGTGATGAAGTACGATGTTGTTTTGTACGTGGTGAACGTAATGGATATGGCATATGACTTGGTGAATGTATACGTGGACGTGTTGTCGAAATAGATGAATGTGAAACTGGTATAGTAATTTGTAATGGTGGTGGTGGTGGTGGTGATGGAGGACTTGTTGAAACACTTGTACGATTTTGAGGTAAGATATTTTCACTTATTGTTCGTGAACGTGTTTTAGGTTTATTTATTATTGTCATTGTTTCAGATCGTTCTTTTACTTTAGTTGTTTGATGACGAGTTCGACGTACAATAATTGGTTCAATAGGAAGTTTTTCTTTGTCATTTTTATTTTCTTCTTTTATAATACTTCGAGATGAAATCTAAATGAAACAAAAAAATTTAACTATAGAAAATACAATTCTTTTGAAATTGGAAAAAAGAAAACAAACTTGTGTTGATGATAATTCTCGATAATATTTTTCATCTAATTCAATTCTTCCAACACCATTAATTTGTTGTGTTTGAGTATCGGAATGCTTTTTTGTTTTATTACCGTAATCAAAACAACCAAAAAATTGTATACATATACCATCAACAATCATTTTTCCAGAAACACGAATCTAATATTATAAATTATGTTTTGTTTAATTAAAAAAGAAAAACAAGAAAGATTTTTATTTTACTTTTGATTGATCGTTTTCATCAGGAATACTTTCAACAGAATCAAGGAATAATGAATAACCAATGTCTCGAAACGTCTAAAGTACATTTAATTGAAAAAAAAAAATGGAAGAAGATATATTTAAAATTATACATACTACAATTAAATGTTTATTTGAAAGATCTTCATCGAATCGTTTTGTTAAATCAGTTGCATCTGTATTTATATTAAGACTATTATTATCACCATATTCATTTCGAAGTGGAACATAGAATACCTTTAAGAAATATCAGAACAAAAAAAAAATGATGCAATTACTAATTAAATATTTATTTTATGAATGTTTTTATATTACATCTGTTTCATTTAATAGTTTACTTAATTCTTCATGTTGTTCAAATGAATCTTGTTGAGAAGATAAAAGACCAACTTCAATAGGCATAGTTTTTTGTATTTTTTTTTGTTTTATCTCAATTAAAAAAAAAGATTTGAATTATCAATAGAAATTCATATATGAATCAAAAATCAGTTGATTGTTTGTGTGGCTGACGCGTTGCTGGGTGCGTGATTCCTTCTAGTCTCATGACGCATTTCTGTCATTGGATTACACGTGCCATTTTTCTTTCTTCATGGACTTCGTTATCAACAACCAATCAAATATAACATAGAGGAAGTTAACTAAATAACTATTCGAGAACTTTATACGTATTGAAAAGATAATCATTTGTTTAAATTAATTTAAAAATTAAAAATCTAAATCATATATCTTCAATAAATACAATATTTTATTGTTTTACTTCTTTTTTTAATTATCAAAATATAGCTATGTTTCAATTTGATTTTATTAATAAAATAATAAATTCAAGAGAAATTTAACTAAGAAGTTTTATATGAATATTTAAATGAAAAATTTTGACTTTATCTTGATTTCAAATATTATTCTTATTATTAAACAATATTGTAATTATAAAAATGAATATAATATTGATGATAATCATATTCAAATAATTTTAATCAATCAATAGAACATTCAAATGAAATATATTTTTCTGAACATATGATAGTATACAATGAATTGTACAATATAAATTATAATAATCATTTATTAATTGAACTTATTTATTATCACATTATTTTGTTAATTATAAATTTCATCATCTATTCAAAAAAAAGTTTTGCAACAAACATTTTTCTATATTCATTGGTATAGTAACTAAATATTTAATCATTAATGATTGATTTTATTTAATAATAATAATTCACAAAGATTCAACTACTTCTATTAAGAATCAAAATTAATATAATGATATAAATATTCATGATTATAATGAAATACTTTTGTATTGTTCATATTGTCATCATGTAATTATATTTCGATATAAAAAAATAATTTTTTTTTTCTATTGAATGATATTGTCTATGATGCAACAAAGAAGATTTTCTAACTTTTTTCAAAGTGGTCATGGTTGTCCGTATATTCACAAAAATGTCTAAGTCTATGAAGTGACTGTTTGAATATAGATCTAACTTTTCTTTTGGATAATCGCATAATAGAGAAGAGCTCTGGTTGACATTCATTCATTAGAGATTCATCATAGTATAAATATTGTTTCATCTGGATCGTGGTGTAACCAGGATTTCCCAGTATTCTGAATCTCTGTTGGAGAGCATGGGTCCCAAATGAAAACTTATGTACATTGATATTGGACTAAAATGATGAGTTTCTATCGGAAAAAATTTTGAATCAGAGTTTGCAAAAAAAATTAGCATTTTCCTGAACCCTACCAGAAAATGTTTCACATCTTTAATAATATGTCGTTTTCAAGAATGCCATCGAAAGCTACATCAAATTTCATCGACAGATTTCAAATTTCATTTAAAAAAATTGATCCGTTCAGAAGTTGTGCGGTTTTCAATTCCTGGTGAAATTTTTTCGAAACGTCTCAAATCTTAAAAACGCCATAACTTCTGAACGGATCAACTTTTTTCAATGAAATTTGAAATCTGTCAATGAAATTTGATGTAGCTTTCGATGGCATTCTTGAAAATATGTATTTCTATCATTTATATAGTATTCGATAGATCACTTAAATCTGTTATTTTGATTGAATTGGTCAACAAAAAAAAAAAAAAAGAAAAACATTATTCGAAAATAATTTAAATACAAATTTCTATCAATTTATGAAAGAAAAGTATATGATATTAATTATTTGAATATAGATTTTGCTCAGTACAATAATAATACTAGTTATATAAATTGATGTTTTGTGTTTTTCTTTTTAAATTTATTTTCAAGATGATAAATATCATAATAAAACGTTCATTAATACGTTATTATTCTATTAGTAATATAATATCAAAACGATATTTATCAAGTGATTCTAGTGATATATTTAAATTACAAGAACGTGGATTTTTTTGTGATAATCTAGCTGAAACTGAGTAAGCTCTATTTCTTATAAATTTATAGGACAAAAAAAAAAAGAAAAATAAATAATCGTTTATATTTTTTTTTTCTTTAGTGATAATCTTAGAAAACTTATTTCAACAAAAAAACAAACAATTTATTGTGGATTTGATCCAACAGCAAAATCATTACATATTGGTAATTTAGTTGGTAAGAAAATTCTTTTATTTTCAATTTTATTCAAATAAAATAATTCATAATTTCATAGGTCTAATTGGACTACTTCATTGGCAACGAGCAGGTCATCAACCTATCGCACTTGTAAGTATACATTTAATAGATATAGACCGCCGAATAGTTTCGATCTCGAAAGATTTAGAACAAGGATGAGCTCGGAGTCGAATTTTTAGCAAAAATGATTGGTTCTGCTTCTATCTAACATTTGATAAATATTTATATATATTTGTCTGTTGGATTATTTTTTTAAAATTTAGTTAGGCAGTGCCACAGTATTAATCGGTGATCCATCCGGACGATTACATGAACGTAAACAAAGTTTAACTAATGAAGATATTGTATTGAATACTGAGAATATTGAACGTTTAATACGATTGATATTTCAAAATCATGAAAAATATTTTTGGAAAGATCAACAAAAAAAATTATTACCTTTAACGTAAGAAATTTTTTATAAAAATTTTTACTTTTTTTTGTATTTCATGATTAATTAATATTAAATAAAAGGATAGTAAATAATTTATCATTTTATGAAAATATGAATACAATTACATTTGTTTCAACATATGGTCCACATTTTCGAATGAATCAATTACTTTCACGTAAAGTGTAAGTTTTGTTTTTTTTTTTCATTTTTGAAACAGAAAAAAAAAACAAAATATATTAATAATTAATAAATTTAGTATTAAAACTCGTATTGAAACATCTCATGATGGATTAGGATATAATGAATTTAGTTATCAACTTTATCAAGCTTATGATTGGTATTGTTTATTTAAACAATATGGTTGTCGTTTTCAAGTAATTAAAAATATTCTTTTAGAATATAATAATTCATATGTTCAACGTTCTAGCATCTTCAATTTTCATATATATCAATATTGAAAATTAAATTATGCTCTAAAGCAAAACATTATTTAGAGTTTAACTTATAAAATTGAAAGTTAATTTTGATATTTCATTTGAAAAACTTAGTATCATGAATATAACATGAGAAAGAAAATATTTTTTAGTGTTTTTAAAATTTGAATAGTAATTTTTTTATTTTAGCTTGGTGGTGTTGATCAAATAGGTAATATGAGAACTGGTCATGATTTTATATCTCGTATGACAAATTTTGAAGAAGATAGTTATGGTATTTATATATTTGTTTTAAATTGAATTCTATTTTATCTATTCTTAATAGGTGTAACTGTACCATTAATAACAAATGAAAGTGGTGAAAAATTAGGTAAAAGTGTTGGAAATGCATTATGGCTTGATGAAAATCTTTCTACACCTTATGAATGTTATCAAGTTAATAGTTTTATTTTATTTTCTTCTTTTTTTTATACAAATATATATATATTTAGCATTTTCGTAATACATCTGATACAAAAGTAGAAGAATATTTAAAAATATTTACATTTCTTTCATTAAATGAAATTCAACAACTTATGGAAATACATCGAGTATAATTTAAATATTTGAATTTTATTAATCTTAAAAATACTTTATTTTTTTTTTTTAATTTAAGACAAAACCTCATGAATATGCTGCTCAAATTAAATTAGCTAAACAAATAACATTATTAGTTCATGGAGGTTAATTATTTGTTTTTAAATGATTAGATTAAACAAGAAATCGGTTTTTTTTAATTCTTTTTTCACGTTTAGAAAAAGGACTTGAATCAGCTATACGTAGTACTCAAGCAATGTTTGCACAAAATATTGATTTACTTCATAATTTAACAGAAAAAGAAATTGATGGTTTATCTGTTAGTGTACCAACAATTCAAATGTCACTTAATCCAGGTGACAAAAATAATTCTATGTTCTGATAACGAAAAATATATTGTGCATTATTAATAAGAGTGTTGAGGTTATTTCAGAAGTTTCTAGAATCTTTCAAAAACATTCTATATACCTTATGGATTTAGCATAGAAAATAATGAACTAATTGAATTCGAAGTTTAGAAAAAAATTTATCGAAAGAACGGATAATATGCTCGGAATTAAGGTATACTCTCACTATTAGGGGTCGACAAGCTCAGCTCAGTTCCGCTCACAGGAACTGTTCGAACAGCTCTTTTGAGCTGAGGTGAACCGGTTCGTTTGAGCTGTGTTCCCATAACAAAACACTTTTGTTCTGTTATGGGAATTATTTCCCGAAAACGGAACAAAAGTGTTCTGTTTTGGGAACACAGCTCAAACGAACCGGTTCACCAGTTCAGCTCAGCTCAAAAGAGCTGTTCAAACAGTTCTTCTGAGCTGAGCTTGTCGACCTCTACTCACCATCAGAAATCTTGATATTCAATTTTAAGATTTTGATCAGATTATATAATCCTCAATGTCTAATATGATTTATTGAATTTATTATATATATTTTCTTTTTTTGTCTTGTTTTCTATAACATTTTATTAAGAAGAAAGTTTGAGTTGATAGGCTAAGCATTTTTTAAAGCTTCTTCCCAAAAGTAAATTTTCTTGTTCTAGTTTCCTCTTATGTAAAAATTACAGCTTAGTTCAATATAATATTCTCTAAAGAAGTGTTTCTTCGACTTCATTAGATTTGACACTTTTGAAAAAGAACATCTAGAAGTCTATTGATTCACACTATTCAATCTAATATTTTAGACTTTTAAAAAATTCATTCAATAATCTCAAGCAAATACTCAGATAAAATTTCGAAGCCTATATTTGAATCTTGCGATGACATTCTGACCTTTAATCTAGTTCGAAAATAAACAAAAAAAAAATCTTGTCTCAAAACTTTCGATCTATCTGTTATATAATAGAATATTCAAAAAGTTCTCGGATTAATTTTATTTAATAATAATAAAATGTGTTATAATTAGAAATATATACTCTCTTTGTTGAAGTAATGTTCTTCTATTGACATACACTTTTGTCAACACGCTTTGTTTTTAAAGATGATCTATTAAAACTAAGAACAAGAAACAATTTTCAGAAGTCAAATCTGATGAATAAGATAGATAATGAATCAATTCGTATTTTTGAAATTTCAATCATTAGGATGATCTCAAAAAGAAAAAAAAACCTTTATTAAATAGTTTTTCATTATTTATTTATATTCTTTAGAATTAACATTACTCGATGTATGTATGGCTGCTAAATGTTTTTCAAATAAATTAGTTGCACTTAAAGTCATTAATGATGGTGGTGTTTATGTTAATCATAAAAAATTAGCAAATCCTCATGCTGTACTTGTTTTTGGTATTCATATATTACCAAATAAGATTACTGTATTACGTGTTGGTAAGAAGAAAAATTCTTTGTTTTCTTTTTTTTGACTAATTAATACAAAAAATTAATTTGATTTTTATAGGAAAGAAAAACTACTATATGATTCGATGGACACATATGGATATTTCATTACGTCAAGAAGTTTAGTTATTTCGAGTTTTTTTTTTTCTTTTTCTTTCTTTGTCCTTTATATGTAGTTTCATTTTTCTTTTTTTCTGTTATAAATCGATGATGTAAACTTTTACATATCTATATATATATGTGTGCAATCAAGCGCAAAAGGTTCATATATTTTGTTCGATTGTATATGCATATTCATTCGATAAGTGAACGAAAGTAAAACGAAAAAGAAAGAGAGAGAGAGAGAGAGAGAAAGAGAAAGAGAGCGGACAAGGGCAAATTAATCAAATTTTTGTTAAAAATTCGATGAATCAAACAAAAGATTTATCACAACGTCACGAAGAAGAACGACAGATTATTATGAATGATAATAAAGAAAAATTTCTTTATGAACATAAAGATCAATCAAAAGTATTAAAAAGTAAAAAATTTCACGGAATTATAAGAACATATATGGAAAATGGTAATCAAACAATTACACAGAATAATTATAAATATGATTCAACTACTAGTAGTGAACAATCGTAAGTTAAAATATTAATATAGAAGTTTTACTAAAACAAAAAGAAAAAATCACTTTTTTCAGTTATTCATAGTGATGTAGTTCATTGTTTTCTTGAAAAGTATTGTGAGGCCTTTCAAGACTCGAACTTGACCAAATCACATAGAATCCTATCGGTTATATTTATCTGCTAATTTGAATAGGAAAGACCTGACATCAGCCTACTTAGATATTACGTTTTGGCTATTGTTCAAGTTTAGATTAAGTGTTTTCTAAGAGGAATCAATAGAAAAATGAAATCTTTGTATGTGAATAAAAATTTCAAAAAATGTCTTAATGTACAAATAGATATACATCGTTATTGTTTAAATATCATATGCATTTAGCAATACATGTAATAATAGTCAAGAACAAAAGAATTCAAAGATATCTAATTTTCTCTAGTCAAAAATGCTACAATTTAATAATCGAATGACTGTGTAATTGCTGTAAATTTCGATTCTCTATTAAATAATGTTTTGAATATTAATAGTAAATAGGTTTATAGTAAAGATATCCATTTTCTATTTGTTTTTTACATATATTTATATTGTTACAGCTATGGTAATTGTTATTGATATGTAATTATAAAATTAATAATGAGAAAATAAATGAAAAAAATATTTTTATAAATGTGCTTGATGATTACCTTTTAAAATTTTTGACAACAATGGAAGTCAAGAATTCCTTCTACTGATGTAATAAAGATTTTTCAAGCAAAAAAAAGTCTTAATAAATCAAATTGAGAATTTTGACAATAGCAAAAGTTTGAAACTTTAGTTAGGAAAGATTAGGATCCAAAATGTAAAATTAAAATCATTATTTCTTTTAAATTATTTTCTAAAGATTAAAGAAAAATAATTCTTGTAAAGAATCAAAGTCAAATGAAAGTTTGATATATTTCGTTTAGTCTAAAATAGTTCATATAATAAATTTATCAAGCCTAGAATACTATTTTCATGATCACACAAGCAAAATACTTAAAGTTCATTTTAACAATCAGAATATTCAGTAAACAAAAAAAATCTTTTTCTTTTTTTATTTTAAATAATTAATTTTTCTGACATATATATATATAATTGATCATAGTTTAACACATAAATTTGTTCGTTATTCAAATATTCATCAAAATAGTCAAGAAAATACTTATCCACAACATAATCGTCAATATGAAACAAAATTATCATCATTTCATATTGAACCAAAAATAATTTATGATGAAATATGGTTATCAAATAAACAATATAATACACGTGTTACATCATATATTGATAATAAACAAGAAAAATTTCTTAATAAAAATAATTTAACATCATATAAACGTAAATCATCACGTACATGTACTTATCAAGTATCTAATGGACAAGTTGTTCATGAAAGAATATATCCAGCAACAATAAAAACAAAATTATGTTTACGTGTTGCTGTTAATGGAGCATCAAAATCTATGCGTGGTCAATTACCATTATCAAATTTAAATTTAACTAATGGTGATTTTGGTGATGATGCTGGAATGATTGTTGAAAATCGTGATTATTGTTTTGTTGGTAAATTTATTTATATACAAAATAAAATAAAATAAATAATAAATTTTCTTTTTAAGGTTTAGCTGATGGTGCTAGTGGTAATCGTTCATTTGGTATAAATCCAGCTGATTTTTCTCAAGCTATTCTTGCTGCTTGTCGAAATATTCTTCATCAATCGAACATTCAACCACATCAATTACCACGACTTATTCTTTCAGCTATACAACAAGTTGAAGCAAGTCGTGTTCGAGGTAAATTTAAGAGGAAATTAAACTCATATTTCGACTATTTGTTGACTTGGCTATTCCCAGGTCCACTATTCCGATTGCCGGAACCGTTTGTTTCCTTTGTTTTCCGGCAGCGGATCCTATAGATTCCGTTGGTTTTCGGTCGGCTCGGTTGACTTCCGACGATTTCTTGACTACAGGATTCCGGTCCAGTTTCCGTCGGAAAAATTCCGTTAAGTTCCGCAAAATTTCGACCAAGAATTCGTCGGAAATCGACGGGACCGATGGAAACTGATCCGACGAAATCTGGACCGGAATTCAACGGAACCGATCGGTTCCGACGTACCGAGCTTGACCTGGGAATTATAAAAGATCAATTTTTTTTCTGAATAAAGAAAAATAAATGATATATTTATATATAGGTAGTAGTACATTATGTTTATTTGCACTTGATAAACAAGAAAATACATTGACATCACTTAATATTGGTGATAGTGGTTTTGTTATTTATCGAAATAATGAAATTTATTGTCGATCAAAATGTACAATGAATTCAAATGGTTTTGGACCAAGACAATTATTTTCTGTTAATGATTCACTTGGTTTACCATGTTTCATTAATGAAAAGTAAGTCAAAAACAGAATTGTTTTAATAGTTTAGGAAGAAACAACATACTTTATCATAGACACTATCAGTTTTCATTATTTAAAAAAAAAATTCTGAGTCATCGAACTTTTCTTAGCCAACAATTGACTAATCAAGTGAGTTCTTGATGGAGATTTTCGAAAAATCATATTCTGAAGATATTTACAATTTGATTTAAATCCTGAATTAGACTACTCAATAGAAAATAGTTGCTCTCTTTCCATCTATGCAAGTACGACATTCATAGCTGTTTCTTTTGTTCGAGAATGATAAGACTTTTTCTAAGAACTTCATTTTCAGAAGTCAAAATCGAAAGACAAGTGACTTCAAGAATATCGTTTTCGAAAATCTCCATTACGAACTTACGTGATTGATCGATTGTCGACTAATTGAATTTCAATATACTTCGATGGTCTAGAATCTTCTCTTTTGAACGATGAAAACTACAAGTATCTACAATATTCCTATTAAAAATTATTCAAAAAAAAACAGTGGAATACATAGTATTTGAAAGCAATAAAATGACATCAGAAACTAGCTATTCATCAGTCGTAGTTAATCAAATACTCTCAGTCCATAAGTTAGACTGCGAATAGTATATACTTTTAAAAAAACTTAATGTACATAGAAGAAAAGCAATGCAATTTATAGTTTCATATACATAATTAAATGATTTGTTTAAGAAATAAGATAAAAAGGAAGAAAATCGTATTTCAAATCGAAACATATTTTAAATTACTTCTTCGTATTTGTTTCACACTAGTAAACTATTCAAAATTCAGCTACTTGTTTTTGGAGTCAAGTTGCTGATTGAAACTAAAAGATGAATAATTTAACATAGCTGCTATTCAGAGGTACTCGTGGAGTGATGCCACAAATGAGGATAGGATGATACTTCGCCTCATCATGTCCCCTCAATATGTTCAATTTCCGCTCATACGATTCCTCACGTATGGTCTGAACCATGGGGTGATCATTTTTTTACCTCATGGTCTAAGTATAATTTCAAAATTCATGGAAAAGCTTGAAAATAAAGACGACCAGATTGTTGAGATTTTCTTATTGTCTTATTAGTCACACTGTGTATTACTTTTGCACTTTACATATATACATAAATACATTCTACTACTGGACGAAGAAATTTGATTGGATGTTGCTCAATTAGATAATGTATTACTTGCTCATGCAATTAGAATTGCAAATACAAATGAAGTAAAATGATGTTATTGTAGTCTTAATAAATAATTCAAGGAGAAATTTCTTTTTGTTTTTTCTTTTGAATTTCAGTCATGTCTTTTTCTGTTGTACATACTTTTCTCTCTCTATATCTTACTCAAGTAAATATGTGAAATGAATTTCAAGAAAATAACAATGATTGTTTGATGAAAACAACTTGCTTATTTTGTTTTCCGAAATATGATAAATGTTTTGTTATGAAATTTCTGTTTATAATCTTTTCTTTTTGTTTCCCCATGTGCCCATCTATTGGGCCCATGATCGGAGGTAAACTGGATTTCAAAAACTCAGTCTCTCCATCGATGGGAAAGGCCACAAAACTGACTGTAGGGGCCAGAGATGTCCATCACGGCTGAAAACCTGCCGCTGCCGCGATGGTTTTCAAAACACTGTTGGATTTCACTGCTGCGGCTGTATTTAACCAGAAATATTGGTATCGGTCCATTAGATTTATTCAGTCGCAAGCTATTTCGTTTGAAAAATATAGAAATTCTATAAATTCACACAGTTTTAAAATGTCCTCCAAAAATAACGTTGCCGGTACCGCCGCTGCGCCCGTCATGTACATCTCTGGTAGGGGACCCTACTCATGAGCCCTATGGGGCGACAAAAACTATGACATGAGTATCTCAGCTGTTGTTTCTAATCACAGGTAGATTATTTTGTAAACGCATTTATTTACTATCTTTTTGCTTTATCCTCGAGAAATACGATAAGAAAATAGTTTATATATTATAACGAGGCTTCATAATGATGACGATATCTAAGAATGATAATACACTTATTAAATGAACTAAAACACTGAGAAGAGTAAATTTTCTTGATAGGATTAGTTATAAATTGACTTCGATGGTTTTTTTTTCTATGATTTTAATTTTTAGTGAAGTATTACGAGATTGTTCATTGGATACAGTTGAAGTTCAAAAAGATGATATGATTATTTTATCGTCAGATGGTCTATGGGATGTAATTAAAAATGATCAATTACATCAAATTGTGAAACGAAATACGAATAAAGTAATTTATCTCTCTAAATTATTTTAATCATGTATATAATAATAATTTCTTTGTTTATTTTCAAGCATATACAAGATTTAGCTGATGATCTTCTGAGTCAAGCGGTTGAAGGTATAGTTTATTGATAATTTGTTTTTTTGTAATAATAATTAAATATATTTATTCTATTTCAGGATATATAGCCAATGGAAGAGATGATATTTTAGTTATTGTATGTCGAGTTGATTCGTTATAAAATATTTCTATATTAACTCATAAAAAAAAAAAAAACAAAACAAACAACATTTAATAGACATTTTTTTGTTTATTGTTATGTAAACGTTTTGCTTTATATTGCTCATAATTTCGATATGGATCATAATCAGCACAATCTATAAAAGAAATGTTTTTTCCTCTATCAAAGAAGAAAATTTATTTACTAGTAAATGGAATAATGGTATTTGATATTTGTTGACTAGAATATAATCATGAAATGATTTACAAGGAAATAACAACAAAAAAAAAAGTTACCTATCATAATCATTATTTTTTCGAGAATGATGAGGCTTTTGTTTATGTTCTTTTTTCTGTTGATCTTTTTCATTGAAATCATTAGGAATATGCTAAATAAGAATATTGAAGAATTATAAATACATTTTCAAACTCATATACAAATAGTACGAAGACAAAATACAATCACAAAAAGTACCCAGTAATTATCTTAATATTCATTCTGAATATAACGAATTACAATGAGCGACTGTTCAAAAAATCATAATCATTTTGAATCTCCTTCTTTTTGAATTTTTAATATTCTGAAACCGGAAAAAAAACCCATTGACAGACTCTAGCTTTTCCCTAACTGATTAAGTGATTGTTAGGGATATACCGAGACCAAGCCTCTCGGGCTCGGTTAGTTTCGGTCTCGAGTACAATTAACTTCTTATTCGTTCTTTTTCCTAGGTAAGCATTGTATTCATTCTCGGTCGAAATTATTATTTTTTTTCAGTTTTTCGACCGAGACTACCCGCACCGAGATTCTCGGTTTGGTCTCGGTACATCCCTAGTGATTATCGAATAGTTTCAATCTTGATTCGAATAGATGAGAAATATTACTTTTGTTATTGAAGAAGTTGTATCATAATCTGAATTCGATTTTTTTGTTCTTTGATAAGACGAATGAATTTTTGGAGTTATATTAGATTCAGATTTCATAGAATCTCCTTGTTCTTGTTGTCCTGTTTGATATGATTGAACTTCTTGATTAGCTTTTAATTTCTCCATATGACTTTGCATAATCGGTAAAGTAGACGATCGAGTTTTATCGACAATAGTTTGTACATTCTATAATAAAAAAAAGCTTTTCAAACATCGAAATATTGTAAAATAATCTACTGGATCATTATCATATTTATCTAAAATCATTTTTTGAAGTTTAGCTTGAAGAAAAGCTAATTGAAAATCAATTAAGAAAATAAAATCATTGAATAATAATTATTCTACATGCTTTTTTCACATTATCTAATTTATTCTAAAAATCTAATAAATTTTAAAAAATAAGGAAAAAGAATTAATAATTCTATACAAATTCATTATTCTCTGATAGATTATTCATTAATTGTTTAAATTCATCTTTGATTAAATCCAATTTTTTCGAATCCTGAAAAACAAACAAACAATTCAAAAAAAAAACATTTTTTTTAAAAATTTTATTAAAATTAAATTTACATATCCTTTTTCTTTTAAATGATTTTGAGTCAATTTAAATATTTCATCAATCATATTTCCTTTCATCATCTAATTATAGACAAAAAAACTTATCATTATCTATTGTTTTGTATCTTTTTACTTTTCCTGCTCGAGCTAAAAGACGAGTTTTAAATTGTTCAATTGCACATATAATTTCTTTCACACATTGATCAGGTATCTATAATTAAATTATATTTTTGTGATTAAATGAATTACAAATTAAAAAATCGTTTACATCACCATTAGCTACTCGTGAAGAAATTATATATTTATATTGATTGAATACTTCATTAATACCTTGTTCATATGTTTCATCAATATTTCTTTTCTAGATATATCAATAAAAACAAAAAAAGAAATATTCAATTAATTAGATTTTCTTACGATTGATCGATAATCAAAAAAAATCTTTTCAGATATATTTGCTATAAGTAAATCTTGATTAATACGTGGCTATGAAAAATATCAATAAATAAAAAAAAAGAAAAAGGAACCATCATTATTATTAAATTACTGAATTAGCAAGTGTACGTTCAACTAGTTTGAATACAATTGATCGCCATTTATCAATCAATTAATATGAAAAAAAAAATTTTTATTAAATTAAAAATAAACAATCAGTTTACTTCATCTATATCTATTAAATCACGAATTTGTGTAAGAATTTTATCGGTTGTATCCAATACAAATTCATAACCAAGATTTATATGTCTTTGATGCCATGATAGAGCAGCCTTAAAATATTTTTCTTTTTTGAATCAAGAATTGATATCGAAAATGTGAAATTTTACTGCTATAAATGGAACACTACAAAAAAAAGATTTATATAGCTGTCGTTTGTTATGTTGCCAACAGATAAATTTTCTTTCGTTAATTAGTTCGAGTTTTGAAGTGTAAATATTGTCTTACAATTACAGATACGCACACTTTATATCAATCTATGCTGTGTTTTTTTTCATACATTCGACATGATATATAAATATGTAGACTAGCGAGAACCCGTGCATACTGCATGGCTGTTTTGTTTTCTCTAACGTATGACGTCGAACGTTTAACTTTTCATCCGGTAACGGACATACAGACACTCGATATTATGTATACGGATAGGTAGCCCTACGGCCTCATACTCTTATATCGCATATATTTTTATAGTCCATTAGCCTTCGGTCTTATAGCCTTATATTCCTGGTAGCTCTTGTAGCATTATCCCCTTATTGTCTTACCCTCGTCTTGCCATATTTCCTTCAGGACCTATGGGTACCCCCATATAATAGCCCTTGGGTCTGCTCCTTATAGGCTTATTTGACTTTTGACCCGGCACAGAGAAACACGCAGATACTGAATAATATATATATAGATAGTGACGTTCTATGATGAGAAGAGTATTTAATTTGAAGATACTTTGGTCTTTTATTTACTCTTAATTAGCTCATTTTATCTATAACAAGAGAGATAAGATGCTTTATCTCTTCACTTCATTTAGGTTTTTTTAAAATAAATATTGAATCAAGAATGTAATGCATCTATTGAATTTTTTTCTCCTGTATACTTCCTGTAGAGATGATTTATAATTCAAAAAAATTTGATGTTTTTATTCATAATAAAGATTCTAATTTAAACAATATCAACTATCTAGCATAATCAGGACATTTATAATCGACTTTGGAAGGTAAAAATTTCTGAGCTACATATTTCTGAAAGTACAAAATACTTTTTTTTTTGTTTATTATCATTTGCAAATGGTAACAAAAATTGAAAAACGTAAATATTTTAGAATTGTTTTTTCCTACATAAATTATGTGATCAAACGTTGTTGTATCAAATAGATATTCTTACCAATCGTTTGGAATACACCAAACTTGACTATCATTATTCATTAGTTTTTCTGTCATATATTATTATAAAATATGTCAATTCAAAAAACTAAAATAGATTTTAATAATGGCGCTTTTGAATATATTTCAAGCAGAGAATAAATAAATATTATTATTTGTTACAAACAGAAAAAGAAAATAAATCATCAATAATAAAATCGATGAGAATATTTTAATCTTTATTCAATTTCTTTTCAAACATAACTTTCTTCTGAATTTTCATTATTAGAACTTTGAATCAACAATTTCATTAAGATATTTTTCTAGTTTTCATATAGCTACTTTTTAAATATAAAAGTTCATTATTATATCGATTATTGTCATATCTAGATATCATTCCATTTGCTGATGTTAACATTAATGAATAATGAAAATCATTTAGTACATTTAAACCATCTAAACTATCATTTGTATTTTTTCCTCCTTAAATAAAATAATATAAATGCTCGTTGACGTTTTATTCGTCAATAACGAAAATAATATATTATATATAATTTAAGTGTTAAACAAAATTTTGAATTTATTCAATAAATATCAAAAATTTGCATCATGATTTATAGTTAACATTATATTTGATATACAAAATAATTTCATACGTATTTGTTCAAAATAATTTTATTGTTGAAAATGAAATCTAAACGTACACTACGACATACCATATAAACAGAGATAAAACACAAATAATCATTAATGTTATACGAAAATATGTATCTTGTTTACGATTATTTGTAAAAAGTTGTATTCATTGTTTTTGTTGTTAATTTTATTTGTGTTGTATGTAATGCATGAATTAAAAATAACCATATTAAAAAACATATTAATCATGGAATAAGTAATGATGTAATAACCATTGTTGGATAGAATAAACGTGAAAAAAATCTTGTATTTAATATGAATGATAATTCAAAATCATAATATTTTATTGTACCATTATTTGTACAATAAATACGTATATTTGTATAAAGAAATAATGGTAAATTAATAAATATTGAAAGAATTAGAATAATCATAATTGTATAATGAGCTGTACGACGATTACAATAATTTTTTGCAACTAATGATTTCGACAATTGAAATATAGATTTAGAATCATTAAATACTTTCGTATATTTTTTTAGTGAGAAATAGTTGTAGTCGTTACTCTTTTATTTTCGTTACTATAACTTTCATAATGTATACTTAAAAATTTGTGACAGTGATAGATTTGAAGAATGGAAAGTAGTGTAGGTAATCGCTCCTCTTTTTTGAAACTTTTTCCGATTCTTCTCAACAGGAAATAGCCCTTCTCTCAAAATTGTAGATTAACCACTGCAGCGTAGTCACAAAAATTCTATTGATTGTACGTTAGTGTGATTTGTTATGGAACAACTCTTCACACTAGTGATATGTTAACGCATACTCGGCTTATGTCATTAAAATTCTTTCCTTGATGAATAAAACGAAACTGTAAAAGACGAGTGTCGATAAAGTTGGATGATAAGAAAAGTAGGAAAAGTTCGAATATCTAATGTTGGATTTCCATTAAAAGTTATGAAAGTTCCATAAAATTAAAAATAGCCGTCATACAACAGTCAAATAGACGTATTCATCCATTCATTATCACTTCAATTTTTATCTTGATTCATGTTCTACATTAATTTACTAAGGCGAGTTTTTAAAGATACGAATAGATTAAACGAGATTGTTCTTTAAAATAGATATAGATGAGAATTTCACAGACTAATCTAATTTTAGAGCAGAGTGAAAGATGCCTTTTTCTATTAAAAATAATTAGACGATATTCTTTTGATGAAATATTGTTTTTTTTTTCATAGTACTTATTCTTTCTATTTATGAATTTTACTCCGAATCTTTATCAATTTTGTGAAACACGATCTGAAAGGAGTGTTGAAGTGTTTAGGGTAGAAATTTTGCACCCCCCCCCTCCCCCACAGACCGTGACAGAGAAAATTCATACCCATCATAGACCGTGACAGAGAACCCTGGTACCCATCACAGACCGTGACAGAGAATCTCGGGTATCGATCACAGACCGTGACAGAGAATCCAGGGTACCCATCACAGACCGTGACAGAGAACCCTGGTACCCATCACAGACCGTGACAGAGAACCCCGGGTACCCATCACAGAGCATGACAGAAAACCCTGGTACCCATCACAGACCGTGACAGAGAAACTAGTTGTAAAGCATCAGATAAACGGTTGGCTACAAACGTGTCGCAAAGAAATGGAACAAAAGGATTTCCATTTAATTAGTAACAATAGATCCATCGTGTTTCACATTTTTAATCCCGCAAGGGATTGCGCTAACAGCTTTTTATTACCTTGACAACAATTAATCGAAATGTAGTAATTAAAACAAGGATGGCGTGTGGGTATGGGTGTGGATTTGAACAAAGACTTAAGACACCAGAACAAACACTCACACTCGTAAGAGTCATCTCAAAATATTATGGTTTTCTAATTAACAAAACATACATGAACTTTCTAATGATGATATTCGTAATCAGCACACTTAGCTCTAAAAATAAGAACACATTTTAATCTGAATAAGAAGAAACAAAATTTTTCGACATCCTTGTGGGGATCACGGGTCTCAAGAATTTTTTTTTTGAGTAATTTGAAAAAGGACCTATAAAATATGATCAGAGCCCATACTTCACTTCATTTCAATAAAAAAAAATTCGATTTCATTAGGTCAGAAAAATGGCCATATCCGACCTAGTTCTTTGTGTTACTTTTTCAATGCCAATAATTCATGCAACTAGTTTAGTTGATTAGAGAAATGATGTTTGCATCGTGAAAAAGTTCATTTATGTCTTTGAAAAATTCATATACATAATAATACTATTAGTAGCAAAATTCTCAATAAAATAATTTATGCTGACTTGTAAATATCAACAGTTGGCGTAGATGATTCAGTTGTTCAGGACTTAAACAGAACATCTATACCATTGAAAAATCGTTACTGACTGTAATTTGACACAAAAAGTTTGATTTAAAATGTTATTGCTTCCATTTGCTTAACATACTGAGTCGAATATATACCTTGCTCAGCCCCAGAAAAGTTATTTCCATCCACAAAATTCATATATGTCAAGCTTGAAACTTGAATTCAACTATTCGATATTTGTGTAAAACGTCGGTAAGCACTGTTTCCTGCGTAACTGATCTTTTATATCATCGTCACAGAGTGGGAGCGCAAAGCACCCTCCGAAGAGCCGCGATCCATGCTCATCTCAGTGTACACAATAATTGAAGCGGTTAATATTTGGAGTATGCTAACTATAACTTTTCGGGGGCTACTTAATCATGCTACTCGTTCGCTTACAGATGCTACTTTCTCATGATCATTCAAGCATTTAAGGAGCTTCCTGTAGCATTCCAGATAATATATGTAACACTCTAGGTGCTTTCTTGGACATTCATAAGGATGATTGTAGCATTTCAGGTAGTATTTTATGGCATCCCAAATAACGCCTGTAGCATTCCAGGGTATAATTGAAGCATTTCAGGTAATACCTATAATATGTGAGAATCATTTTAAGTATCTTCATACTTGAACTTCAATTTTTCAAAACACTTGAATAATTGAATACTTAAATAGTTGAAATAGCTTTTCAATAATTGAATTCAAGTTTTAAGTTTGACACTACCGACTCAGACTGGATCTAAACGTCAGTCAATCCCAGTTCGAGTGACCTGGGAGCACAAAAAAAAAGATTTATTTGATAAATATTACAAAAAATTCAAAGGAATATCTTCTGTAGGAAAATATTGATGTTCAATATCATTTTCAGTAACACGTACTAAACGAACACCTGATTTATCATTTCCTAATTGAAGACCAATTGCACTTGTAATAACTTGTTCCATTGATTTAAATAATCCACCTGCATTTCTATGATAATGTCCACAAAAAATTTTTTTAACGCCAGCTAAATGAAATTTTTCAAGCATTTTAATTCTTAAATTAATTTCAATGTTAAAATATTCATTTTCTTCATTATATTCATTTAAAAACCATGGAAGATGTTGAAATATAATAATATGTTTTGATTGTTTATCTTTTAATACATTATCAAGCCATTGTTCATGTTTTAATTTTAAATCTTCAACATTTAATGAATGTGCATAAAATTGTGAATTTATTACAATACAATGTATACCACCACAATAAAAATCAAAATAATCATCACCAAAATTATTAATATAACTTTGAATACTTTCACGTGTTGGTTCATTACCAATATCATGATTTCCACAAACACATACTAATGGTATTGAAGGATCTAATTCATTAAATACATTTTTTATATCTTTTTCTTGTTGTGAACGAAATGGTTCTTCAACTATAATTAATTTAAAAAAAAAAAATTATATGTATATAAATACATATTTTTCCTTTCCTTTCTTTCGTTTTTTTTCTTTAATATTTCTTACAAGGAAATGCATCAACAATGTCACCACAAACAATAAAAAATTTTGGTTTAGGTTTCATTTGATTTATTTTTTTAATAACAGCACGTGTTGCTTCAATTTCAATATCCCATCTAGATAAAATAATATTTATAACTACATAAAAAAAAAGAAGAAAATAGAATTTGATTACTTCATAGGCATATCAGAAGTAGGTTCCATTCTTCCAGTATCTGTCCATAGATATGTTAATCCTGGTTGACAATCAGCACCTTGAATAAAAAAGAATGGACCTTGCCATTGTTTTTCTTTTTCTTATTAAAAAAAGATAAAATTATTTTAATTCGAAAAACAAAAAAAAATTATAAATTAACCTGAATCAAATGGTAAAAAACGTCGATTAACAGTTTGAATTTTAAATGATTGACTTTCTTCAATCATTTATATAGTTTTAAGCGTAAAAAATAAATAATATCTAAAAGATATTTATACACACAAAAATTAGTGACTATGTTACCGAGGATGGGAGAGACAGGGATGCAATGTCTCCCCCTCTAGATCGTTTGATTTCTTATCAACGTCTGACTAGCTGTTTACGGTCCGATGACTAACGCAATCATTCGCAGATTGAGTAGCCATTGCTGCATTTGAGCTATAGATGAATGTTAATGAATTTTACGCGATAATTTATTGATTAAAAAGTTGAAAATTCAATGCTGAACAAAGCATACGATTTCGTGTTTTCGGCAGATGCTTGAAAAACCTTTTTTGAGGTTAAATACTGTTCGATAGCTAAGTTGGATAGTAGAGTCCTCTATCTTTCGAATATTTTAACAGTCTTCTCAATGCGATATATTTTATTATAAATTAGCATTGCCGATAAGAAGAATATGATATCCTTGTCATTTACCTTGATTTACTTCAATATAAATAGAGCCTTTTTTATTTATTAATTGAGACGAATTGTAGTTTACGACAAAAATTTAAGCGAATTTATTTTTTAATTTTTCTTTTACATTAAGAAGCACTAATCTGATGATGTAGATAGCGTGGATGACTAGCTACAAGATGTACCATGGAAGAAAATTCTGCTTGTATATATAGATTTTTTTTTTCAAGAAAAAATAGATTTAAGTATTCTCTAATATTTCACATTTTCTAATCAAGAGATTTGCGCTAAAATAAAAAAGATTCGTTCTTAGAGTTGATTTTTCATCTCAAAAACTATGTATTTGAAGTTTGAATATTATCCGTTTTTCACGTCCATCTGTTTGAAATAAAGTTTTGGAAAACACGACTAACTTGTTTTTTTTTTTATTATTTTGACTGGAAAAATCAGTATGTTTTGTTCCGGTTATTCTCACTAAAACCAGGTTTTTCGAGGTGAAAAATCAACGCTGAAAACGAATCTTTTTTATTTTAGCACAAATCTCTTGGTTAGAAAATATGAAATAATGGAGAGTACTTAAACGTATTTTTGCTTGGAAAAAAAAGTACTGTAATTGTAAAAAAATCTACATATATATATAGACAGAGTGTCCTTCCATAATACATCTTGTACCTGGCCTCTTACATTACCTATATCACCATTTAGATCAAGTCAGTGCTTCTTAATATGACAGAATAATTAAAAAAATAAATTCGCTTTAACTTTAGTTATAGCCTGGGTTTAGATAAGCTTCATTCACACGGTACATATAAAAGTATATGTAGCTTATCCCGTCTGATTTGAACCAATCAGCTTATGAACATGTGTGTGATGACAAAAAGTTTGTTTTAAAAAAAAAATCAAATACTTAGATTAAAAACAATATGAATTCTAAGTTGCATTTAACAATTCCATATTAGTTTAAAATAAGAAAAAAAGAAAAGCAAATGATACTTTTAGAAAAGCGTTTGAAAACAATAGAAAAATAAAATCTCCATTATTCAGTCGACTCATTTTTCTTCAAATGGCGATATGATGATCTGAAGAACGACTAATATAAAAATACGATTTTAGTAGTTTAGTTAGTGATTTCCTTCAATCAGATGTCATCATCATAAAACGGCGGTGAAATATCACATTTTGTCTTATCGATACAGTTTTGTTAGAATTGACATTTGATAATAGGAATGAAAATCTATGTTGACATGATTAAATATTATTGAGATCCGGAACAGAATTAATTAAATTCAGGTTCAAAACAAGCAATTCAATTAGATTCAATGAAAGCAAATTCCAACTCCACTTAGATTCTGAGATATTTTAGCCAATGCAGCTCGATCTAATTTGTCAATCGAAAAAAATAATGTTTAGTTCATTTTCTGATCTCTATTATTCTCCATTTTAAGAACAGAAGACTATGCTATATTGTGTTATGTTCTCTTGTTTAATCTCACCACTTTGTTATACTATATCGGTTTTTTTAATTTTAATTTACTCTCTTTAGAACTATATGTATGAATTCTTATCTTGATCTAATTACCTACGTACTGCGTCATTTTTTTCTCTGATATTTATCGTACCGATAAGTGATCACAGAAAGAAAAGTTCATATGTAATACTTGTTCTTAGTGAATACGAAATTGTGGTCTTTAGAAAAAATGAAATAAGTGTTGTGTCTATTAGATTTGTTTAATACTTTTTAGATATCATTATCTTTATGACTAACAGCATATGGAATTCGGTACAATTTCTGAAAATGTCAGCTTATAGAAATGCATGAGACTGGTTAATTGAAAAACCTTTTTAAAATCGTAATTTTTACGCCAATTGATGCTCAGGATTGTCTGACTTTGCTGTAGCGAAAATGATGTCTCAATATCTTTTCGTTGTGAGGAGTTAGTTAAAAATGAAAAGAATTTAACAAAAAGGTTCTGAAATCGCACGAAAATACTAAAATGAACAATCCTAAAGAGTTCGATGTATTGATATATATTTGTTGAAGATATCGAAATGCAAATCTCATTTTTCTTAGAAACATGAACATGAAAAACACTTTTAAATCTAAATTTTGCCTTCATATCATGCTGATGCTTCACGATAAAACGTTTCAAACTGTTCGACGCCTTTTGATTCCATATTAGGACCAGAAGTACGTCTCTATGAAACTAAAAAAGAGTATGATGTGAGTGTAGGTATGCGACCATGGGATGTGAGCCTTCTATACAGTGACACCTACACTCAAATTCACACCCACACCGTAACTTTTTTTACTGATTAAATTAAATGTTAATATTTTATATTGCTCTTTAAATAGCTAATTGAATAGTTGAAAGTTTGATCAGAATTATTTAGTATTAGTAAATAAATGATTATAACACTTAATTTAAATAAAATTATTTCATCTTTTAACTCCAATAAATATCATTCGTTAGTTTTTTATGTCTATCTATCTTGAATTCTAATTGATGATTTAGTTTTATAATAAAAAAAAATCATTTTGAATCAATGAAATTTTAAAAGAGTAAAATTCTATGTAAAATTATAATATTTAATCAAACAAAAAACGGAATGTCTTTCGAAGTTCAAGTACAAATTTAAAGTACTAGAGAAGAAAGTAAGACTTTACTTTTCTAAAGAACATCTATATTCAAAAGTGTATGATTAAATAAAGATGTTGAAGTACATTTCTTAACGTAAATGTATTTGTCAAACTCAAATATAAATAGATTACATTTTATAATGAATTGAATGGCCAATGCGCGAACGCAAATGACCGCGTAATAAATTCTCCACTCGAGAAAATCCGATTTGGACTTTTCGCAGGTGTCAGCGGAGACGATGTGCAATGTCCGCGCCTCAACCTGGAGCATGCATATTTATGATCATGAATGCATCCGTGGCAGGTAAGTATGAGTTTTCTTATGTCTTCTTCGTCATTATATACTGGCATGACAAGCACAAAATGCACAGTAGATCAACGAAACAAATTGACAGAATGAGAATAAAACATGAATCATCATGAATCATTCTTTTTTTTTTTCTCTTACGTTCTTCTGTTTTTATTGTTATGAAGAAATTGCTTGAAGTTATTTGTATATGGACATTATTTTTATTTTATGATCAATTTATTACTGCTAATAAATGATCAATAATAGATTGATCAAATCTTAATAAGGAAAATAATGTTGAAAATTTTGGTTTTGTGTATACTTTTTCATTTGATTTAAAATATCAATTATTTTATTTTGATTAATATAATATGGAGTTTAATCAATTACGGAGTCGTTTTTTTCGATGAAGAATAATTGTTTAGAGGTCATATTTATTATTATTGTTATTAAATAGAATAAATAAACCAAGAAAATGATTCATTCATTGTTTGAAAAATAAAATAAATGGTATATTTTTCTCTGTTCTGATCTTCATCAAACAAGTTTTTTCTTTTTGTCACAGAAAATTTTCTTCACTTTTGAATAATAGATAAACCAAGAAAAAATTTGAATTATTATAAAATAAAATTTTCATCAAATATTCTCCAACATTTCAAATCATCAGATATATTAGATTCAATTTATCAATTAAATTATCTATTTCATATAATTACACAAGATATTCAATTGCATCTCAAATTATCAATAATTCAAAAAGTAAAAGTCATATTTTATTAATTTTGTTTTCAAAATATTGAGATTTACTCATAGATATTTACTCACCAACATAGTTAAACGAATATAATCCTCCAAAAATGAAAATTTTCTTCACATATTGCTGTATCAAATGAAGACATATATATATAATTAAAATATTTGTCTCTTTATTTACATTAAATAAATTATTCTATCTTCAATTATTATATCTAATTAAGTTAGAAAATAAAATTGCAGAACTTTCAAAACAATAAATTCGTTATTAGTATTAGCGGTATGCACGTTGTCAGCATTTCATGAAATAATTTTGAAATATTTGAAAATTACAATCATTGCCAGATAGACGGCTTTCTTTTATTCATATTGAGTGGAAAAATACAAAATTTTCCATCTCGTCTGAGATATGAAATCCATACTCACATCTAACAATGATTCAAATAATTTTCTTGCTACATACTTAGTCGATTACAATAGATACATATATTGATTAATTAAAGCAAAAACTCATAAGTTAAATAACATAAATTGTTTCTAAAGCATAAAATTTTAATAGATTAACATAGATAAAATATTATTTAGTTTTGTTTATTACTGATGGCATGTGTCTATTTTTTTTAATGCTTATTGAATACTTCAAACACGTGTTTTATTTTAAGTAATCATTCTTGATTTGATTGTATGTTTATTTTTCTTCTGTATTCGACATCTTTTTGTTTCATTTCTTGCCTACGAGCAAGTGATAGTCGATATAGCCAAATGAGCATGACTACTTATTATGAGTTCATAACCAGAACGACATGCTAAATAGAAAACATATTTATTTCAAGAACTTATTTATTATATTTAGTAGAATATTAACTTGTATGACATAGGGAACTGCAAAGTAGTCTCGGTCCCGATCTCGCCGGGATCGGGACCACTTTGAAGTTCCCTAGTTGTTATGCATCAACATGTTCATACAATGGTCATTCCAGTTGATCAAAAAACACTTCACGGTTTGTTCCACTATGATAATATGGATCTGATATCAGTATTATTTTGCCATTATAGAATCTTAACGTTCTCATTCTCTGTTTTAAGACTTAATAACAATCATGTTTCACAAAAACACACAACATTGAAACAGTAACTTTTCTTCGCGTCAACTTTTGTTAAGGTTGTCAGACTAAAAAAAGAATAGTTCTATCGACATCAACGAAATGAGATAAGAATTTGATTTTAAAAGATAATTGAAGATTAAAACAACTGAAAGTCTAGTTTTCGATAATCATGCGACTAAAGAATAAATGGACAGGTTTTTTTCAGTTGATTTTCAATATGAAATTTTCATTTGACGACAGTACCGAATGGTAGCAATAATATTACTCATTTCAATTATGGAAAGAAATGTCCAATTAGTATTTAATTCATTATGTCTCAACACTTTTTAACCTTGTAGGTTTTTTTTATATCAAATGCTTCCACAATTATAGAGGTGAAATAAAAGAATGAGCATCTTAATTACGACCTACCGTTATAAGTGATTCAACAATTAGCTATAATGTCCATCAAAACTCATTGGACCATTGGAAAAATTATTTTCCTGTGGCATGTTTTACCAAATATACTGATATGTACATCACTAATCCAGCAAATGCTCACTGTGCATATTTATTAGAGAATGGCAAGCGAAAACTCAATAAGAAAGTACAATTGTTTATCGTCCAAAAAAGAAGTCGAGAGATTCACATCTCAAAATGAAAAACATGGTATGCCTTATGCTCTCTATTCATTGCTAGTACTATTATTTTTTTTTAGATCTCATATTTACAATACAAAAATAATTCTACCCTTGGATAAGTGGAATCGGAGGCCATTGCCAATCTTGTGCTACTATCATCTCTAGTTGAATTTTTCATTTTCCTTCAGTGATCAAATACATATCTGTGCAGTTATCTAAAGACAATACCTTTAGCAGCTAACTTCCATGGAAAACTTGAATTTAAACTGAAAATAATATTGAGAAAAGAATCCCAATAGATTTCAGTTCCACTTACTCAAGAGCACATGAAATGCATTTAGCATTTCTTCAACAATGTGTTATGGTCTATAAATGATATTTTCAGGATGCTCTCAGTAGCTCGAAATGTACCCAGGTCGAAAAGTACCGGCCGGTTCCGGCAGGAAAACACCGGAAATATCCGGAACATGGAAGCAGTATTCCGGCCGGAAATTTTCGGAATTTTTTCCGCTGATTTTCCGCTCGGTTCCTGCCGGAAAACACAGAAAATTGGCCGGAATTCACCGGAAAAAATCCGGAGAATTTCCGGCCGGAGTACTGCTTCCATGTTCCGGCTATTTCCAGTGTTTTCCTGCAGGATACGGTGATTTTTCCCGCATTTTCCTGCCGGTTCCTGCAATATCCGGTGGCCGGAACGATCGATCTGGGTATCTGTGGTTTTTTTTCCGTAGTCTATAGAAGGCTATACGTTTTTATTAATTTTTTACCATAGTTCTACTATGAGCATGTCAAATGAATATTGATTTATTAATTGTAGAAACATTAGTTCATTGTTTTTTTTTCTCCTTTGAGACAATACATTGATGCCAAAAATACAAGAAAAATTTCCTATGGAAAAAAAAACCATCATTAAACTTTGATATAGTCTTAATAATTCTACTTAATAGCAATAATCTTCAATCGATCACTCATCGATACATTGAAACATAAGACGAATACCAACACGAATTGAATTTTTATGACTAGATTCTTGAGTATTAATAGATTGTACCAAAACCATGGTATCTAATGCTAACGAAGTTGCTTTCGAAGTTAATGATTGAAAATATATTTTTTATGTAATTTCTTCATCATTGTTGCAGTATGAATCATACTTTATTATTTCCTTTTTGCTGTCAATATTAATAAATTAATGGTTTATAAATTGAATATTGATGATCATCATTGTATGAAAAAGACAATAATGACTTTATTTTTGTGCAATATAAACCTTACTTAGAGAATCACTACAAAATGTAATCACAGTTAGTTTAGTTTGTGAAGCATTTTGGTAAAGGAATATGATTTTCTTTGTACGTTGAGGCAAAAAAACAACATGTGCTATTTGCACTGCATGTGAATCAGTTGTAGGCATTGAATAAACGGGTGGATGTGGATGTGAGTACTGATGTGGCTCATCTTTTCACCCACACTCATATCCTACACTCGCAATATGTCTACTTGTTGTGGATAACTAGTTTACATAATAATCATTGTTTCTTTCAACAGTTACATGCTTTATTACGTCATTTAACAAGTGAAAAAGTAAATAGAAAATATTCTATGTGTCGAACATTTTCCTTTATTACTTAAATCAGAGTATGCTCTAGTGCTGATAAAGTGGATTTTTTGCAATTTAAAAAGAAACGAACACATTATCAAAAAAAAAATAGCGATGATTTTACTGGCAAATATCTCGAGCGATCGAATATGACGTACATTTATAATTGTCTCAACCACCAAGTGGTCAATCATTATCATATAATGATGGTCAATATCATAATAGACATGATTATTGATTTGCTCAATTGATGCGTGTTCTGGTTCACTTGTCGTATATTCTTACCGGATAACTGATGTTTGTTTGACAAAAATTATCGATTCAATGCACATTGTCTTAAATCAGATCATCATTTAATCAATCGATTTGATTATCTATTTATATAGTTGTGATGTGCTCATTGAAACTCTAACAAAACTGGTTCTTTTCACTCATGTACATTTTTGACATACACGAAATGATTATCGTTATCTTCATATTGAAGAAAGTCTAGCAACTGATTGTGTTTGTTATGTTAGAAAACAATGTTTTGTTCTTTTATACTGATATTTCATCGAAGAGAGTATGGCAGTTGTTAAGATAAGTTCGATTAAGAAAGAGCTGTAGAGCAAAAATATTTTTCATAGTATGCTCGTTAAGAGATGACTGATATATGAATATTCTATTTAAAATAGATAATTCTTTTCATAGTATATGAATACAAGGACACTGTTTAAGCTTGACACAATGTTTCTTATCGTTCATGAGAAATCAATTTAAATTCATCTTCGAACGTCTAGTCAGAATGATACATCCATGTAAAGAATCAACTGCTTAATTATTTTATACAACATTGCAATAGATAGTTGAATAGCTTCAGTTTCTTTTTTTGTTTATGTTGATCTATCGATAAAAGTTCTACTATGTTCCTTATCTATATTTTTATCAAAGTTCTAAATGAATTACTTTAGAAAATGATCAGCTGCATGACATAACACTTGTCGGTATGTTTTGGGGACAGCTTGGTGTAGTTTTCTTTTTCATGAAAACTTGATGAGTCAAAAACTATGTCATTTTATTGGCCATGTCCTTTTAATGTATAATATTTAAAAATACGAGACAAATATGATATTTATTAAATCATATTAATAATTCTTATTGGTATTTTTTTGTATCACAGTAGAAAAAAATATGAAAAATATTTAAATAATATTTTTATTATTTTCTAAAACATGTCCAACTTGTTTTACGACATATTCAATATTTTCTTTTGTAATCATATAATGTGTAACAAATCGACATTTAAATTTTCCTTGTACTGATACTAATATTCTATAATCATTCTTTAAAGTATTAGCAAATGTTTGTGCATCGATTTTAAGCTTGTCAGAATTTAATATAAAAAAGACCATATTTGTTTCAACATCTTTTTCAGGATTAATTTCACATCCATCAATTTTTGATAATCCTTCAGCAAGTAATTTTGCATTTTCATGATCTAACTTTAATAATTTTGGCATTTGTGTTAATGAAATAATACCTGCTGCAGCTAAAACACCTGCTTGTCTCATTCCTCCGCCTAGTACTTTTCTTAATCGTTTTGCTTGTACAATAAATTCATGTGTACCAATGATGAGTGATCCAACTGGTGCTGCCAAGCCTTTTGATAAACAAAATGAAACAGAATCACAAGATTGAACTAATTTAGCTGGTTCGACACCTAATTTAACAGCTGCATTCATTAGTCTTGCACCATCCATATGTAATTTTAATCCATATTGTTGACACAATTTTCCAACACTTTCTATATATTCAACAGTCAAGACTTTTCCTCCCATTCGATTATGTGTATTTTCCAAACAGACAAGTTTCGTCACAGGAAAATGATCATCTTTTACTGTTCGAATTCGTTGTTCAATGTCTTTAAGTAGAAGTGTTCCATCTGATTGTGTTGGAACTGTTCTTGAATGAATTCTTGCAAGTGTTGCACATCCACCTTGTTCGTATATGTGCATATGACATTCATCACCCAATATCATTTCTGAACCGAATTCTAAACAATGATTGAGAATACAAATAAGGTTTCCCATTGTTCCCGATGGAACAAATAAAGCTGCTTCTTTTCCTAATAATTTTGCTGCCATTTCTTGTAATTTTAATACAGTAAAATCATCACCATAAACATCATCTCCAACTTCGGCATTGAACATTGCTTGACGCATTTCATTTGTTGGTTTTGTTACTGTATCTGAACGAAGATCAATAAACGATGATGACATGTTATACTTTTATTTGCAAACGTAGAAATGACAAGACAAAGAATGAAGAGATATGACCATTAATACTTGTTTGTCATATCTGAAAAAGATAAGAACGAGTAATATTTATTCTCCAGCTGTTACTTCGTCAGTTATGATATAATATAAACCGCACCTTGCTTTTATGCATCATTTAAAGAAGAAAAAAAACAAGAATAGTTTTATATTTCAACAATATATAGTTATTTCAGTTTGGAATCAAACACTAGATTTGAGTATGTATTTGAGAATGTGTTTCAAAATGAGGTTCTAGTTGATAAATTTGTTTTTAGGTTTTTTTTGGTTGGATAGGGTGTGGGTGTGAGTCAGATTACAAAGTACACCAATAACTACCAAAACTTATACTCACACCCTCTCCTTTTTTCTTTCTCAAAACTATTTGTTGAAAAAAATTCTATAGTTAAGCTTATGATCAAATTGATCAGAGCTAAGAATAATTGTCGAGACATTATTTTCAATTCGATGTGATAAATGGAAATTTCTTCGGAAAAAATTTATTGATCATCTTTGATTTGATGTAAACTTACAAAATTCCAAATATCTGTTTCTTTATCTACATAATATCGATGTCCTCTATTGTTCATAATTTCCATTGTTACAGAACATGCGACATTTTCAAATATCTTTTTCGCTTTTGCACAACTTTGCAAATAATTATCTCTCATACCAGTTAATATATAAATCTGTAGTGACTTCTTAATCATATTCAAATTGAGTAATTCTTCATCTTTGTATCCTAAACCTCCGTAACCTCCACAATGATTACAAATTGCACTAAATACACGTTCACCATAATGAATAGCAACATTCGAACTGAATAAAACCACCATTGGAATAACCAACATAATAAAGACGAGATAAATCTAATTTTTCTTTGTAGTGCGCTTTCATATATTCAAGAATATAATCAAAATAGATGAAATCTGCATTTGGTTCTTGAATTTCTCAAGATAAATCATCACCAAATTGTAATATACCATGTTGATTATATTTAGGTCCCTTTCGAAATTGTTTACCTTGACTTTGACCGAAAACAACTAAAAAATTGTTGATATTTGCTTTTTCAATCCATTTTGTTCGAACTAAAGCCATAAACCATGCTGATGAATTTAAACCATGAAAAAATATCAATAATGGTACTTTGGAAGACGATTGCCGTACTTGTTTTGATTCATGTACAAGAAAATGACGATTTAATAATATTGGCACAGAGACTTCGAATATCAAACCATGTTCACTTCTATATTGTTTTTCATTTTGTCCAATATTCCATGCCCATTTTGTTCGTGTTAACAACTCTTCTTCATCAAGTTCATCATCTGATGATCTGTGACTAATCCAAATAGCATTGTTCGACTGAATATCAATCGATGTAAAATAATCAAGCCATATTGCCTTGTCATCCATTTATCTAAACAAAGCAAAAATGGATTTATTATTCTGATTCATTATCAATGTTGTCACTTTGAAAGTATCTGCAAAGTGTTTTTGATAGATTTAGAGTGAGCATACTCAGTAGCACAAAAAATTCATCATTAGTAGACGATTTTCATCAATTTTGAATGTTGAGGGTGTGGGTGTAATTACTGCGAATATTCTATTTTACACCCATACTCAAGACATATTAGTGTAATAACCTTCTGCTTAAAGATACTTGATTCGATCGAATAAAGAAAATAATATTAAAACAAAAGTCTATAAAATATATCAGAAGAAGTAATTACGCAAGAACAATGCATGTCTTACGAAATATTTCTGTGTGTTTATGCATAGTGTTGAATTGCTTCTGTTGACGTCAGTTGATGAATTATAGCAATGACAGAATATAAAGTCAAGCGCCGACTCCATAATAACAGCTGCACAAATCAAACATTTTTTTTATTCATATCGAAGATTTTCTTCGAGCAAAGATGAATTAGACTATTTTATTTAATTAAAATTCATTATAATGTACATACCATATTCTATCAACTCATTTTCGCTTCACTTGGTACATGTGCTAGCAGCAATACTTATTATTGAGATGAACATTTTTTTTCTTTATACAGATTATATTGACAAGTTAGCGCTCATCCTTTGGATTCGCCTGCCCTTTTCGGCAAGAAAGAACAATTTTACGATAATTCTCACAAAGAAATGTTATTGTTTCCAACAGCAGCCATTCTATCCTTCACATTTTTTATCTCGATACAAGGGATTTCATATTTCCCTCAAGCTTTCGTTGAAGAGACTTTTTTGTCTTGAGATAGAAATTCAGCATCTGGATAATCGTGAAAAATGTTTCAAATTTGAGATTTTTCTATAATTCGGTGTTTATTTTCAATATGAATTCCAATAGCTGCAGTTCGGAAGCGTTTTTCTAAAATCTTGTTAAAAATTTTCTTTCCACTTCAAAAAAAATTTTCCACTATGTTGGCAAAAATGTGTTCTGCAATGTAACATACACCGTACATAATGATATGTCACAAAACCTAAAAAAATTTCGTTTGCGTACAATATCTGAAATCCTAAAGAAATGTCGTGCGTGTCACTACAGAACCGTTTTCCCCTCGTTATCAATTTTTATAAGTCTCAGAAGGTTTCATATTCATATACAAAGCGCTTTTGGTTTCAGAAGCAGTCTTTTCAAGATTCTGATTTGATTTCCAATTCAAAGATGTTTCTTTTACTTTTTATATATCTCTGTAAGTATTTTTTTCGAAAAAATCAACTAACTACTAGTAGTAAGCTAATCCAAAATTTTGACAAAACAGGCAAGAAATTCAAGCGGATTGAAGCAGTCTCGACTAGTTCTTAATATAGCGTATCGAAAAACGGTAAGTGATTAGCCCGCAGAATCGAAATTTCGCTTCTCTTTACAATCGTTGACAAAGTGAAAACCGAGGAAATCTTTTAATAGTCTAGCCGGATGTATAGGTTTTAGATGAAATACGACTGTATCTGACATCTATAGTTATAATATATACCTTATAAAAAAGTGAAAAAAGACTCAACTCATTCAGCATTCAGAACAAAATCATCATGAGATATATCAACAAGATTCGTATTCTTAACCATTACATTCCGATCTAGCAACAAATCAGTCTGTCGTGTTCGTTGGTTAGACATACAACTTTGTCGGTGTTTTTCGACAATTGCCATTTTGTTGGAAACATATTCTAACCAAAATTCTTACAGTTCAAAGCAATTCTAAATTTTAAACGGATCACCGTCATACCAAACTCTCACTTAAATACAATTACTTTGTCGTGTATGAAACCTCCGACGATTCAGAGAAGGTTCTAGGTAAAATTCATATTATTTTAGTATAATTTAGCATCATCTGAATTCCTCTCATGAATCTGATAGTTATAAACGTAATGGAATATTGACGATGAAGTATTCAAAAGTTTGATAAGAAAATAAACTTGTGAGCTATCACTGAGTAGAAACAGGATTCGCTTAGATAGAAATCAGTTTCAAACAATAGGATACTTTTAAAATGGTGACCATCAAAATGAAAGTACGAGAAAACTTGTACATTATATCGATAAAAGCAAATAAACCTTCTTCTTATAAATAAACACAGGTAGAAAAAAAAAACAAATTGGTTTTTTTTTCTATCGATTCTGAATAAATCAATATAGCATCAGAAAATAGATTTAGCCTATCTTAGGTAGTAGTGTATAGAAAAAAGTCAAACTGAGGTACAAGAAGACCTATCTAAGGATGAACGTAGGTGTGGGTATGGGTCGACATCATATCACTTCCACCTATACCTACATCCATACCTTAATTTTGTGAGAAGTAGGAGAAAACATCTAAGGTATTTTTTTCGAATTCTTGGATTCGGGTTCATTGCTTGAATGTTTGATTTCTTTTTCTGTTGAAATATCCTTGTAAACTGACATGTGGTAACAGAGATCTATTCTACTGATAGTTTGATGAAGAGCAACATGGAAGAACCATACCTTCTAGAAAAGCTGATTGATTATTGAAAAGAAATTCGTTTCGTCATGTATGATTCAGATCGAGTGATGACTATTAGTATGATATATTATTTTAAAAAAAAGTTCTTTCATTCTAGTAAATGTAAAAGTGAGAAAATAGTAATGAAGACGATTCTTGTGTATGTGATTATTTCTGTATATCATGAGAAACTGATGTTCAACTAACGAACTTCAAAGAAGATATGAGGAATTTCCCTTTATAACATAGAAAAACGAAAAAAACGACATTGATATCAATTTTTAACAATTTTAATCGGTCTGTATCGATTATTATACTGAAACAAACAATAGTTTTGACATTACCTAAAATCTGTTTGTTTTTCATTCTGGAAGAAGAAGATATCGAAGCTAGAATCATTTTTGGTATTGATCATTAGAAAATAGTAAAAAGGACCGGAAGAAATATGGATGTAATTGAATTCATAATTACTTTATTTATTTATATTGAGTACATAATGAGCGAGGTTAGAAACAAAGAAACAGAAAAAGTGATAGCATAACAATAAAAAGACAATAGAGTATCATATTGATATAGATATGAAAAACGTATTGATGCACATTTATAAACTTCGAAATAAGATGATAAATAACAGATAACTACTGAGAGAAAAGAAAACAATGGCGAGAATACGAAAAAAAAAACATTCAAATCATCAAACAAGGAGTGGAATCACATTGAAGTAGTGTATTTAACTAAATATAGTAACGAAAACGCCGAGATACCAGAAAGATAAAAAAGAGTGAATAAATAAATGTAACGATGGCAGTTTTAGCATTGGTACCACTGCTGCTAGTGGTAATAGGACTTGTAATAGTGGTAGTAACAGGATTTTGACTGTACTGTACTTGGTAGATACGATTATTTCCATCATCAGTGAATAAAAGGCTACCATCTTTTAGAACAAGTAATCCAACTGGTCGTCCGAATGTGTCAGGTCAAGGTGGATATGTCAGAAATCCATACACAAAATCTTCATAGTAACCCATCGGTTCATTAGTGCTACTATTGAATGGAATAAAAATAATCTTATAACCGGTTCCATTATTTCTATTCCATGAACCATGAAATGCTGCAAAAGCACCATTATGATATCGATTCGGAAATTGATTATTTGTATAAAATCGCATATCAAGTACAGCTGAATGCGCTTCAAAAAGAACATTTGGTGTTTTTGTTATTGATACTAAATCAGGTCGTTCACTTGTTCCATTAGGAAGACGTCGTCTAGGATCAGTCAAATTTGAGCTCATATAAGCAAATGGCCAACCATAAAAATCATTTTCTTCAATACGTGTAAAAAAATCAGGGACAAGATCATCACCAAGTCCATCTCGTTCTTGACATGTCACATATAAATGATTAGTAATTGGATGAAATGCTACACCAACAGAATTTCTTAGACCATAAGCAAATGTTGTTTGATTACTACCATCAAGGTTCACGTGTTGAACAGAAGCTCGAGGTAATGGATCAACATCAACATTCGTTGCTGAACCAATTCCCACAAAGATTCGATCGCCACTGGGTGATGGAACAACTGTTCTTGTAATATGTCCATTTGGATTATAAGTCATTACTATTTCTCCTGTACCTGTGATATTTCGACTTCCTGGAGTCCACAAATAACGTCGAGTAGCATCTCTGTTACCAACATAAAAGTATCCATTGACAAAAGCCATACTATACGGATAATTGAGTCCATTCGATGTATCAGCAAACGTAACACGTTCATCTGGATAACCATCACGATTATTATCGATCAGACAAGAAATTCGATTAGCATTTGGTTCACTAACGAGAATATCATTTGTAGGTGTATATATAAGATAACGTGGTGATGCAAGACCAGTCATATATACCTTCACAGTGAATCCTTCAGGAATGTAAAGGAGAGGATCTTCAGGTACAGAAACGATTCGAGCTCCTTTAGTAGCCGATGGTGTAGCATATGGTGGTGGAAGATTATCAACAGTTAGGTGAATTGGTTGTGGAACAAAAATGATATTTTTGCCATGTGTTTGATAAATCACAACCCAAATCAGAAATGGAAAATGAAGTCTTACGAATGATGAAAACATGTTTGTGATTGCCGTCGTCGATTTTGTTCGTTCTGTCTTTAATTAAACACAATAGATGAAATAGATCAAAATGAAAGAATGAATGCAAATATAGCATGAATATCTATACTATTTCAGCAGACAAGTCACGAGAAACTCGACATTTTCTCGCCTAAGGAAAATACAAAGTTTCACACGGCAGAAAATAATTTTTGCAAGAAGAACAAGTGTGAAAACATTAACTTTCTTTAATTCTTTTTTTTTCTCACAAATGTGAATCGTTTTTTGAACGTTTAATTCTACACTTTCTATGCATCAAAACAATGACTGTTTCCTAATTCTTCTGTTGGAATAATGTAGTGTATAATGAAAAACTTACATTAACGGTTAAACAATGTATAATTGCTATCGGTATGTGAGTGCAAATATGAGTATGTATACGCAATGTGCGTTATAAATAGATACCTAGTAGTAAACAAAGCACTTTATCTGATGACAAAGATATTAGAAGACTTTGCTTCTTTCTGAATATATCTTATCTTGTTTCAACTATGAGAAAATGTTTTTGTTTTCTCATTATCACAATGAGGCATAGCTGAATGACAGAGACACGTTTTGGATTAAATATTTTCTTATGAATAAACGAAACAATGCGGTGATGATACTTTGTTTTTGACAGTTGTTCGTAAAAATCTCAAATAGACAAAATATCATAATTAGAAAAGTGTCGATAAGAGTGATGTCTATACTAGCTTGAAACTAACGAAGAAATATTGACAATGGATCAATTACTTTCGTCTTCATCTTTTCACCGAAATTGATCTCGATAAAACGAAGAAAACATATTGTGGAACACAGAGTTATACGAAGTATGTCACCACATATGTCCACTTATCAACCGAAACAGCTTATTGGTTGGTTCGCCTAACGGCTAGGGTGAGCGTACTCTATCTTGAGAAAATTTCAAATTGATCTTGAGGATGTGGGTGTGGGTGAGATGTGTATGTGAGTGTAAATAACCAGGAAAGCCACATCCACACCCTTCTCGTCTTATGAGTCACATCGCTATACGTCAAATGTATGGTATTCTTGATATGCTTTCACATAATGAAGCTGAGCAACGAATTAGAAAACTTGCACGTCCAATAACTGAAACAGTGAACAAACTATTCAACTTACAAAACAACGCAAAAATAATGTTCTTAAGAATCAATAATTAGCCTCAAAAGACATACCACAATATAATGGCATCACTTTGAAGTTGTTACATCCACCAACACTATGTCGTGGAAAGAATCGTCGACTTATTAATGTTAACAATGAACAAAAAGTCGAATATACATCCCAGTGTCATGATAAATGTTGTTTCAGAGATATGGTACAAAAAGCTGTTAAGGATATGAAACTATTTCACTGTGAAGTAATCGACTATAGAACCGGTAAAATATTTTTGTTCGTACAGGAAAATCAATTATAATAATCCTTCTATATTAAAGGTATATGTAGTCAAACAGTGAGAAACGATTTTCATATATTATAGTTTTGACGAAATAAGGTGTCCGCTCGTCATCAATACAGACGAAAGTCTACATGACATTCGTAAATGTACAGTATGTTCGAATATGATCGATCGTGTTCTTTTGTTAAAAAAAAACAAACGCTTGAGTTGAAAAAAAGCTAATAGGAATATGATATAATAAGTTGGTTCGTTAATTTGATAAGCAGCAGACTTTGGTGTTTCCATCAAAAATCTTTTTCTTAAATTTAATTAATTATCAGTCACTAATAGCACTAAATTCCATCATCCTGTTTTCGGAATATTCCTCCTGGATACTATCAAATTTTATAGGATTTCATAAGATCCAATAGGAATCTGATAATATTCAATTGTTGAATTGATTCTCTTGGATAAAGAATATGTTATGGGATAAAAACATAAGATGAAAATCATAGGATAAGAATTATAGAAAAAAAACGGAGAGTAAAGAGACTAAAGTTAGTATGATGAAAGGTAGAATTCGTCGATTGGGGAATTTATTTCAAGTATTTTTTTTTGTTACGTTCAGATATCAATATTTTGGAAGTATATGTACGTATATTAAATTACTTGCAACTGAATGTTCTTTTTTTTTATTAAAACGTTTCTTTTCTGAACTTATCAAATGATATTTTCGTTTTTAAATCTTATAGATTGAGATGGACATGTTCACATAATTTGAATGATACAACGAATGATAATCATAGTTTCTTTCATATTAAAATAATTTATTATACGTAGGTAATTGTTCAATATATGACTGTCCTTGAGAAAAACAGCATCATATAATTTATGAAAATCAAGCACATCTGATTCATTTAAATGAAAATACAATGTCATACTAGTTTACGAAATGAACAAGAATAAATCAAAGATGTCTATGAAAAAACTTTCAAAATTTCTTCATGCTAGTGTTATTTTTCTACTAGATAAAGATATTGGCAAATATCTTCAGTAGTTTATTCGTGAAGAACAAATGAGAAATAGTGCTGGTGCATGAAATCCTGATGTTAATGATGCTCTACAAAAAATGATGGACTATCATACAAAAGAAACGCTCTTTAGGTGGAACTCTTTATCATTTATCTATTAATGAAGCGAAAATTCATAAGCAAATGAATGGATTAAAACTAAGTCACGATAATATTACAAGAGACCAAGACATTGATCTTAAATTATTAGCAAAAGATCAAAAGTTATACTTCAATTTAAGGATAGTATTCATCCAACATGATTTATTTTAGTTCAACACAGAAACCATTTTTCAAGTTATATTTTCATTATAAAACGTGTTTTCAAAATAAATTTTATGTCATTCGTTTTTAAGTCAAATGTAAACTAATTATTAATATATGATTACCATCCAGTAAATATGTGCCGAAGAAGCTTTTCCTATATACCTATCCTACTCTATGAAATTTCTCTTCATCCTGATTGTTCCCTACGTTTCCCTCATTAACTCTAACCTATCCTGCAGGGTAGTAGGATATGGTAGACCTGCAAGTCCTGCTGCTCAGAACTGAGCAAGCCAAGTCTGACTTGACTTGTGACTTGAAAAATCTATTACTTGTCAAGCTCTGCTAGAGCTAGACTCGTCGGGTTCGATGGTAAAAATTTTCTGATGACTAATTTCGGAGACGACTCAATCGTTGTTACTCTAAAAGTAACCGTCAAGAATGCTCCTATTCTTATATCATCGCTGTCGAGATACCCTGAGGAGTGTGTAGAGCGTATTGGCTAATAAATCTAAATAAGTGAAAAACCATATGTTGTGTCTCTAAATCGGCTATTCAGAATAGTATGAGTACGAGTCCAAAAATTGTGGACTCAACAGTCTCTACTCACTGCAGATTTCTCTTATTCTGACCTCATCCACACCCATCTCTGTGGTAGGAAGGCTTCACCAGTCCCTAACTGTGCCACTTCTACTAGAAATTACCATGTGCACTATCCAAACTAGAATTTTGTACTACATATTTCGCTTGGTCAGTTTGTATAAGATTATAAAAATCCAGTCAGTCTAACAAATAAGTCATCGTTGTGTTTTGTTTTACCACAAAATATAAAGAAAAGAACAATATTTTTGTACAATACTCATACGGATAAAACATAATATCAATATCAACCATGCTAAGTGATTTTCATATCATCTAACAATTATATAAATGATCTACAATAGTATGAATCAAAATAACTTATTATAGCTACAAATACACAAATAAATATTGCAATACGAAAAATAAAGACGAGTGTAATAAATTATTAGAAAAAAAATTAATGAAGAGCTTTGAATATATTCGAACACACTAAGTTAATAGGAGCAAAAGTTGACAAATAGACTTTGAATAGATGCATCATTATGCACTTGAGATATATATTTGGATTAATATGACCTTTGATTAGAGTTCGACGATTCTTAAGAAACTGAAACAATTTAACTTTCAAATGTATAGAAAATTTTTGAAACCTCAATCGAGATAACATCATTATTTCATACTTGAGATAATAGATTTTAGTGTATATGAATGTTTCTGATAATTTAACGATTTCAGTTCCGGATAACTGTTGTAATTACCGAAGGCCACCTGCAATCATTGAAATAAACAAGTCCAAAAGCAATATATTAAAACTAAGAAGAAAAAGAATTCTATCATTTGACTTTATTCATTGATGACGTATTAAGATAAGTAGAATAAATATTAATGTTTCTATATTGTTTTTCGAAAATGCTGTGTTTTTGCAAGCATATCTAGTGAAGATAGAATGTATGCACTTGACAAGATATTTGTATATGTCAATAACATACATTTCTCGAAGATTCCATTATATAATTATCTTTTTCTGCTTGTCTTATTATATCATAAATTGTTTGTTTTCCGTATATAAGTTAAATGAAAGCTGATGATGTATTGTTTATATTTTATACTAATAAATTAAAATTCTATTGAACGCGAAAAAAAAAAATTAGAAAGTCCAATTTATTTTATATGAACAAACACATGCAAGCTGGTACTATGTAAAAAAATTTTTAAAAAAAGCCGTCTGATATGTAAGAAAAGAATGTTTTTTTTTCTGTGTTTTGTTTACGTTATAACAAAATTGATAAGAGCGTAATGATCTTGTGTTATGATAAAAGATTAGATGGTTTCATATGCATGTCATATTTACAACTATCAACTAAATCAAAAGTTAAATATCAACGAGTGACATAATTCAATGATAGACTACATCAAAACTAGGACAAGTACTTTTGATCATATTCAAATATTTCCGATTATAATTCCTTTACAATTTGAATTAAATACATGTCTAGTAGACTTGTTTTAGATTGTGCATATGAATATTCTGTTCATTGAAACTGAACCGTACATTCTTTTGAAACAGTTAGAATATCAAGCATCGAAAGTGAAAATGTTGAAGTGGTGAAACATAAAAAGAAACGTTGAAATACCTTATGTCGATGGATACACATCGACACTCCAGAAACAGAAGAAAAAATATGAATCATACACAAGTCTTATTCGCTCTTTTACTATATTAATCAGCAATCTGTCTGTGCGTATATATATTATTATTTTTCTTTCTGTACCCAGGACTTCGATTAATGGTTCTATTTTTATTCGTTGAGTTTTTTCTCTTACTATGTGCATATACATGCAAAATAGACTTAAAATTAGGAATGTTTCGATGTCGCGAATATTGAGAGAGGCAGTTCGAAGACTGTTTTTCTAGAATATGTGAGCAAAAAATAACAATAAAATGCTCAACTCCGTTTAAAAAAAAAGAAAATTCTTCAAAATTTTGGAACACAGTGAACTGATTTCCAAGAATCCTTCCTTAAAATACTTTCAGCTACACTCATTAATGCAAAAATTGGTGTTCAATAACATTTACAAGAACTTCTTTTCCTTGCTTGCTAAAGATGTTAAACATAAAAATTAAATTCTTCATTTTGAATCTATTTTACATTGTTTTTGCAATGCATTTGAATTGAAAATCAAACAAACTTTATTATGTCCATGTTTTTCTTTCAATATTTTGCTCTTCGATATTGCAGGTTTTTATATTTGTTGATTAATACAAAAACAATATACATGTGGTGCTTATTCATACGCATGATTGGTAAAATAATTGTTTCATGTCAATTTTCAAGGTTATATTGATGGCAATTTTGAGGAAATGTGTATAGTTGCTTATGTTTGCATAAGGGGGCACAATTATCAACGGCCATACAATTCTTACAAGGAAAAAACGCAAGAAAAATTGATTCAGTTCTACATAAATATACCACCATGTATTCATTTCTTTATAGTATCCAATAAAAGCAAAAATCAAGATGACTGATCCCCGATTTTGTTATAAGTCAGTAACAGATATAGACTTGGAAATTTTCAACAAGGTAAATCAATGTATTCATTTCTTCTATGGATTTTCTTTATTGGTATATCAATTTGTTTTTAGTATAAGAGTTCTATTAATAGTGAAGTTCGAAAAAAATATCCGTCAGTTCCAGCTAATTTTGAACTGAAGCCAGTGCGTGTTCGACACGTCGAAGCCTGTGGCACGATTCATGATTACAAAGTACAATAAAAAATTATTCAATGTTATATTAATCACTTATTTTATATTAATATTTTAGATTGCTTTACCCGATAACAAATTTGTCAAAGTTTCTTTTCTGACAGGAGGTGATTATATGCCACCGCCTGACCGTAAGCCAGATTGGAAACCACCAGAGCCTCGCATCACGGTTGACGATACATTAACATCAACAGCTGATGAATAATCTGCTTCTTTTTTTTCCCTTTATTATTATTTTTTCATAGACTTTTGTAACTAGATATGATTGACCCTATGTCATTCTAACTTTGCGACTTAAACTTATGTCGTAGATCTTGCATGATAATGTAGAAAATAGTGAGTCTCTAGAATTACAGTAAAGATTAAATAAATATGAAAAAAAACGAAATCGTTCATTAAATTAAATCGACAAACTATCAAATTGAAACCAGCACTGTTATGTTGTCGCTCGATGATCAGTTTGCATTTCTCGAGCAATATTATAGATTGAACATTAAATTCCATAATTAGTGTACATTATGTAGGAATTTTTTCACTATTATGAAAACCTGTATGTTCATACACTAGTGGTTGAAAGTTTTCTTCATACAGTATCGTTAATAATTAGTCTTATAAAGCATATTAGTGATGCAGAAATTTTGTAACTGAAGTCTTTGAAACAAAAAAAACAGCATAGGTTAAATATGGAGAATGTGTATTTTTCAAACATCATGAATACTTTTAATAGTCTATTTATAGAACACTCTCACCTAGAAAACTTGAGAAAAAGTGTCTGTGCATCATGACAATAGTTTTCGCTTCAAATTTTATAAAGACAAGTTGTGATGTGGCTTACTATCCAACAGCTTCAAAGGTGTCATCTAGCTAAGTATTATATAGATGTAGATGGAAATCTTACGTCCATTCAAACTCAGATTCTCTTCTTCAATGAAGACAATGAAATATTTGAGTCTTCACAGCCAGCTAATGATATTTTGTTTTCATAAATAACAGATTCAATATAAAGTTCTTGCTGTTTAAAAAGTGAATCTCTCAAAAAGATGTCATCATTATCATTCATAACAACAAAAATCTTAATAATTTGTTGTCAATCTTACAGTTATTAGTCTTCCCTTTCCGTGAATAAATTTCTAGCTCATTTAAAATTATCTTTGACTAGAGAAGACCAAGACAAGTGTTAATTTGATTCAACGTTGTATTGGATGTTTGCATCATACAAGTATTCAATAGCAACATGTTCTGTCTTTAGCTGTTATTATGGTTATAATAACTATGAGCTTCACTTATTCAATAGAGTAAAGAAAGGCTATTTTCTCTATGACAAAGTCTTTTTTTAATAGACACTGAAGTTTTTGCTCGAATGCCTTTTGTTATCAATTATTTGAACGTATTCTTGTATTGTCTACAAATATAAAATCATAATAAGTAATTCAAAATATAATAAAAAAACAAGAAGAATCTTACTCATTTATGTTCGAAAGTAAAAGTAAAACGACTTCTATTTTGCATAATCCTGCAGCTTCAAATTCTCAAGTTTAATCGATGTACGACTGGAGTGTGGATGTGGCTATAGTTGGGGAATGTGGGTGAATGTATGGGTATACCGACACCCACGCACGCCGCACTCACATACCCCACAGCCACAGTTACGCACACTCACAACCACACCCAAATCAATTGCTAACTGTCAAGCAAAACTGCAACGATCCTATGTGAAACTGAAGTGAATGAAACATAATAGAATGTTCTTCACTAAGGTTTTCAGAGAATGCTTCTTTGCACACTTATTTCCGTTTTTCACTTGGCTTTTTTTGTATATTTTGATTTCTCCCAATCACACAACAACAGCTGCTAAGACTAGTACATCAGTGCCACTGGATTGCAGCATATGAATTACATAAACTCACGAAAAAGAATGACTCGGATCATTATGTGAAAAAGTTCATTCGAAGGAGGCTTAGCAAAATGTATAGGTCGGATCTTGCATTCTCATTATTTCTGAATAATATGTCCTTTTGGGTTGATTTAAAAAAAATGAAAAAAAAATGGTCTAGATCATTTCTCTTAACTCAAAAGAGTAAAGATAATGATAGTGAATCACAGTTCTCTTTTGTTCATATCTAATATCTTGTGTTCAGTTATTTTAAACTTGTATCTCTACATTGTAAGCACTCTATAGTGTAACAATAAACTCCTCTCAGCAAAAAAAGAATAACTATATTTATTACATGAAGAAACAACAAAATCAGTATTCAATTTGATAAAAGGACAGTTTTTAATAAATGCATTTTTGTAATAATTATTGGTTGGCTAAGCAGAAATCTTCAATTCTGAATTAAGTAGATCATTTGAAAACCAAGGAAGTTCTTTTATTATATTTTGATTAACAAAGCAAAAAGAAAACAAGTCTTTATATTTTTGTCTGCTTGATGATACGAAATGAATCGCATACAATACAATTATTTAAATTTGATTTCGACTAGGATATTGTTTCTTAAAATTTCTTGCAAATATGTTTTGTATGTTCGATAATGATTTATACAACGGAAGAAATATTGCTAAATCGTTAATTGTAGTCTGTTGATTTTCATTTTCAATAATTACTTCTAATGATGTTTTAACAGATGAAAGTACAAGATGGAGGTTAAATAGAAGATCATATGTATCAGCACGACTCAATCCATTTTCTGTAATCAAGGATGCTTCTGAACCTTGTTTAAAAAAATCTAATCCATAACTATTCAAATAGTATGCTATATTTGTATGATCACGACAATCAATATCCACATATGGAACAATTTTTGATGATAAATCAAGATTATAAGCAAGATCCCACGAACCAATCGTAGAATTGTAATGTGACATAAAAAATTCATGTGTAAGACCAGACAGACTAGCAAATGGAGATATTGATAGATTTTGTATTTGTTGTGATTGATGATAATGCAAATTATATTCAAATGTTCCATTATCATAATTCGATTGTTGTGCAAATGATGTATTTGACAAAGGCAAAACTTCTTCTTGACCAGTATTCATTGAACGTAAATATTTTGTTATATTTTCAATATAGCATTCATAGACATCTTTTACAATTGAATTATACGTATCAACATGTTTTCGAAATTCTTGAGAAACCGGCGGTAAAAATAATTCCGAACTATATTTATTTTCTTGACGTTTTTCATTTAATTCTGCATCTTCTTTGCGTGTAATTAACCTAAAATATGTATATATCCTATATATGATTCAATAGAAAAACTTTTCTATTCACTTACCATAGCATATAAGTGAACAGGTAAGCAAATGTAGTCATAATTTCAATGCTATCACTAACTAGATGAAAATATTGTGTATCCATCAGATAGACAAGCACAATATTTGCTGGTTCAAAATAATGTAAATGTGTTAAAAGACCAGCTAAACCAATAAGATTACCATGACGATCAAGTAAATTCAAGCGATAAAGAAAATCTAATGTAAATAAAGTATGAAGACGTGTTTGAGCATCAATTAAGTTATGGTTTATTGGTGGTTGTGCGATCAAAGGATATTGTAATGCAATTAATGATCGATTTATTGCATTTTTAGAATCTACCGCATTTGAATGTAACTGAAGCAAACGCATGAGAAACGTCACATTTGTGGGAAAATGTCCACGGATATTTGGTATAGCTGATGTAATCAAATGGCTAACTTTTGATAATGGTATATCAACAAATACAACATGACCTTGAACATCAAAACCACGACGACCAGCACGACCTGATGCTTGTCGATATTGTAAAGCATCAAGATAGATTGACTCTCTTACAAAAGCAACTGTTTTTGTTGGCATATGAATACCCAAAGCTGTAAAAAGGAACAAAACATTTTATTAAGTACGTGTCTGAAACGATATATTTTCCATCTTTTCGTTTGATGATAGCACATAGAACAAATGGCTTCATTAGATCGCACGAATCTATAGAAAAATTATCGAAAACATCTCTTAAAAAGATAACATGTCCCCAAGCTCTTGTTGACAGAGATTAACAGGCTACACTCTGCTAAAAAATGCTACATGTTACACTTGTTGATCTTTTGTCGAATGAGTTCCGTTGGTAGAAAATAGCTTTTAGAAGGCTAGAGAACATGTTAGTCTATTCAGAGATGCTTTTCCTATTAGACTCACTTAAAAAAAAAAATTTTTTTTTGATAGAATTCAGAAAACACGTACGAAAACGTTTGTTTGCACAGATTTTTTACTCAGATATACCCATGGTAAATATTCTGATATGGAGTTTCTTCTTTGATTTGTTCCAGATGTTCACACCAGAAATATTTTTTTAAAAAGTTCTCCGTTTCTACACATTTTGCTGATTTACGTACGTACCAAGCGTTGCTGTTGAGAAAACTACTTGAACATAACGATTACGGAAAAGTGCTTCGACAGCCATTCGACCTTTATTATTTGATTCAGCATGATGATACGCTACACCTCGTCGCATGTATCCGACTAATCTTGGATTTTCCTTCGATGTTCGTTTCAACATAGCATCAACTAATTGTCGATCACATCCATTTCGATTTGCTAAAGTGCTTTCATCCAAAATGCCATATAATAATTGCTGTTCATGTCTGGAAAGTGTTGTTTGATTATTTATTTCTTCTTCTAGCATTTCAAGATCCTGATTTCTCTTCCTAGATTTTGATAGTTTGTTTGACTTGACTTTATTTTGAATTTTTTCTATTATTTTTACATGTTTTCTTAATGTTTCAATTTGATTTTTATATTTTGTTTCTCTTAACTGAGCTTCTAAATTTTCGAAATACTTAGCAACAGTTGTAGCCATACGTTCACATAAGTATCGACTATCCGAGAAAACGATGCAAGGTAGAAGATTCTTTTCTTTCAATGTCAATATAAAATCAATAATTAACGATGCTATTGATTTTGGTTCAAGATACTCAATATCTTCAGAAGTAATTGGTTTAAGAGATGTTGTAATTGCATCAATCAATGAATTTTCTTTATTTTCAATTAGACCATTGAATTGATTACAAACAAGTTTGGAATAATTATTGCATCTATTTTGTTCAACCACCCAATCAGGCGAGAAGTATTGTGTTAGTGTTGGCATTGGATTAGATTTAATGTCGTTGCCTCTGATGGTAGATAAGAGAATATCTATTATAAGCTACATCAAGTTCTATACGTATGAAGTTTACAAACTTATCTGAATAGCTTTATTTAAAAGCTAAAGGAAGCGTTAGAATACTAGTGTTGATCTTTGTCTCTAGGTCATGTAAACCTCTGTCCAACGACATCATTCTTTCGTATATATCGCAATATTGTAGCTAGGAATACTGTATCAGTCTGTGCAAGAGATGTTGAATAGATTCATTCATTGTATGACATAAAGCGAAGTCTAAGACGATGTCACTAGGTTTATTCAACACAGTAATGAATTAATCTTAATGAATGTGATATCTAAGACTTGAATTATGTATGTAACTGATCATGAAAACAGGTTGTTACATAGCAACTTTCAAACATGAGTACTGTCTGCTATCTATTGATTTTTAAAAGTTTTCCCATGTGATTCAAAACATAACAGAAATAAGTCGTAAACCAGCACTAGTACAAACAAAGATGCTTCAAATGTCGAGGATTTTTAATGTATGAAAGGCTCGAAGAACTCTAATGATAAATTAAATTATTCTTGAAGCTTTACATTTTTTGTTGGTTACTATCGCAGCTAGAGTTTTGCCCTAGAATAAGGGTAAGTGTCGGGCATAGGTCAAATTCTCATAGCCTAACCCAACCCGAGATCAATTATTTTTTTTTGTGATTTGACTCGCACTGTGGCATAAACTTATTTTTTTTCTTTTAAAAAAATTTATTTCTCAATAAATTATTTTTTCTTTCATTTCGTACTTGGAAACGAAATATATTTTCTGTAGACATCACCGATATGCCACAATCGAAACAACTCGGTCCTTTGATAGAACGTCTTCTTATTTTTCTTTGTTTTCTTATGTGGTGAATCAACGACCTTTATGTCATCATTGAACGGACACTGCAGTCATTATACATCATTGCCAAAAATGAATAAATAAAGTGGGTAAACTGAAAAAAAAAGGCCGTGGAATACCCACATTCTTGTTTTAATAAGTTGTTCCTCCTTCTCTTAGAGAACTTTTACACGGAATAACATTTTCACTACGTTTTCTATCTGTGAGATACATAGAGGCAACAGATTCATCCAGAAATCCACACATTTTTTTTTATAGTTTTCTTTTCAAGGACAAATTTCTTATCAACGGCAATTGTTAAAGGTGAGTATTTCTCATCATCACAAAAATACGTTTTCTACATACGGTAAGAATATTTTGCTTTACGACTATACTATTAAAACATTCACGTCAAATACGCAGAACTTATCGAATGTGTCGTAAAACATTTGAAATAAACATTCCAGCGATGCATGATAGAATTTTTTGGTATTCCATTGAGTGATCAGCTATAGAGCAAGTTTTAGCTAAACTAAAGAAATGACCATATTTTTACTAAGAGCTACTGCGACTAATAATGTAGACAATACGTTTATGCCTATAATCAATGGAGATATTGTGTGTATGTCAGTTCGATTTGTTGATGATATCTTGGTTATAATGACAAACAGAAGAGTAATAGAAGAAGACTAAATACAAAGAAGAACGGTTAGAGAACAAAATAACGAATGTAATATTTGACAACTATAAGATAGAACGAACATAAATATATATCTAAGAACAGATTGGAAAAATTCCCCATACGATCTAAGATGACACAGTGTAAGAATTTCGATATGTGATAAAAGGAAAAATTCTAGATACACGAGATGTGAATATTTCCCACATTAATAAATGTCCTTGAATTCTCCACCTAAACAATCAATAAACCTGTCACAAGAAAAATATAAAGTAATTAAAAGCATTGTTTCTACGGAAGAGTTGACTCATTTTAGCTATTATATCACCAAGATATCTACAAACAGACTTTTCTTCAAGCACTCTATAAGATATTTTTGATGAAAATCTTTAAATGTAACAAGCTTTCATGTATGTTAAACTTCAGAGTACATTTCAGTTTAAGTTTCACATGCACACAGATTTTTCCGTGTGATTGGGAAAGAAACATAGAGGATTAAAAACTATCAATAGCAAGCTTCAGATTAAAACTAAAAACTATGCAAATTTTCTCTACACATCAGACTCAGGCATATCATACTCATCGACACGTTCATTGTTTTGGATGAAGAGTGTGAGTGTCACTCTTCACTCTGATCATACCCACTCCCCAGCCACACTCCACACTCACACCCTTTTGTTATTCGTTTTAGAAGCCATGAAATTTTTGAATAAGTTTTAACGATATAGTTAAAATAACGAACCAACAAACTGTTCTATTTTGTCTATTGTTTCGTTCCGCTGAGTCCTGCCCGTTTCCTCTTGTCTTCTTTCAGTTTTTCTATTCTATTATTTTTTTTATTGGTTGGTTCTTGATGTGTCGGTGTGGTTAGGGTATGGATGAGTGTGGGATGTGGGTAGATGGGTGTGCGTGATGTCGGTATGTTCATCAGAAATTCCACACTCACATACCACTCAGAAAACCATTCATACCCACACCCCATTCTATGCAGTGTATTTCGTACTTTCTCTCTATAGGTAACATATTTAAAAATAAATGAAGAATAGTAATTAAAAGAAAACAAATGAGATTAAATTCAATTGGTCCCACTTTTATATAATTCAAGATGACTGTTAAAACCATTTATATAATTAGTAACAGGTATGATAACTAATGTTATTCATGAATTTGAAAAACAAAGAAAAATATATCATAATCAAATAATTTCACCTTATTTTGTCCTCCTTTTCAAGGCCTCTATGATGCAACCTGCGCAAATGGCTTGAAGAAACTTTTTAATTATAAAAATACGATACCATCATCATAGCAGGATAATTGATTTTCTAATTAATCTTTAATAAGAGAAGTGAAAAAAATTAAGTTTCATCCATTTTTGTATGTTTCTTTGTGTAAAAGTTGATCCCTTATCGTTTACGATGTCTCAGGAGGATTAAAACAAATTGATGCTGTCTTCAAGCAATAATGACAGCTCTTGACAGCTTTTCAAACAAGCTCCTGCAAATATATTAGTGACAAGAAGAGTAATTCAACTTTTTCATTAGTAGTGTCGGCTTAGCATCCCATTAATTGATGCTAATTTTAACACTTTTCTATTAGGATTACAAATATAATTTAATACTTTGGAATTAGTATTGAATTAGCATTAACTCAATACAAACCTTTGTAGTTCCAAAAATCGAAAAAAAAGTTGTATACTTGCAGGGATTATCTTTCCAATACAAGAACAAAGTTCTACTATTGTAAGAATTCTGTTCAACAACGGAATAATTTCGTTCCGTTTTTTGAAACCATAAGTGTCTGCATTATGTTAATGCTAATTTAATATTAATGCCAAAGCATTAAATTATTATTTTTCATCCTAATACAACATATTGGCATTTGTCTAATACTAATGCTAAGTCGATGTCTCCTACAGAAATGTGAAGAAAAAGAATGCTTACAGAAATAGTTGAGTTATAGTTCTAACAGTTCATGGTATCATTTCATTTGATGTTGATTTCATAGATGAAATTTTGATAGACTACTGAAAAAAGAGATGATTTACTTTGAATAATAGAAATAATGGAAACTCCTGTGCTATGATGAAACAATTGTAATGATAGACGACTAGTTTTTGAAATCGTTAGGGATGAATGAACTATATTACCGTAACTGTCAAACTGTTTAATCATTCACTTTTTATACATAAAGTGAAAGGAAAGTCAAAGTATTATAATAATCAAACTTCAATGAACAATAGATATATATGGAATCACACTTGAGATGCAATGTTTGCAGTTATGTTCTGTCAACTGATTGACGTTCTGCTTGTATTAGTATACAATCACATAAAGATCGACGCATATATATATTTGATCTACGTTTTCAATTAAAAATTAGTTTTCTAGGACATCGAGACGACAATGTAGAACTAAAGCAATGATAATGACTTTTTTCTAATGGAATTACGCTAAGTTATTTTACTTTTAAATTTCTTTTTGAGTTTTTAATTTATTTGTTTGTACCGGCTGCAAATTAGTATGTGCATTGCCTGATCATTACTTTTCACAAGTGTTCCATGAAGTGAAAAAATATAACATTAAATATACAACATTCTTTCTTCGGTTAGTCAATTAAAATTCTATAAAAGAAGATTAGCTTTGTATGATGACATTATAAATTCTGTATGAAAATCATGGTTTGCTTATCATTTAAGAACAGTAAAAGTGTGCATCACATTTCCTCTTCATATTATTAAAGGATGTCGTCTGTATCAGACTACAATTCGACCTACAATCATATTTCATTGATCATTTTGCCTATCCAAATCGCATTCGGATTTTTAACTAATTTACTTAATATTTTTGTTCTCACACGGCGAACCTTATTGCGAGCATCACCGTGTACATACTATTTTCTTGCAACAGCTGTGAGCGGTATTCTGTGCGTGATAATCGGACCAGTAGTTCAATATTCTGAAGTTCGTTTCGGTTTCACGCCGAACACAAATTTAGTAGGCTGTAAATTAATTCCTTACTTTTACGTACTGACGCAATTCGAAATAAGCATATTTCTTGTACTCGCCACTTTTGATCGATTTTGTGCATCGTCAGCGTCAGTCCATATGCGAAGTTGGAGTTCGGCGCGTGTCGCTCGTCGAGCTATTATTGTTCTTGCACTTGTACTTCCCATTGCACTTAGCCCGATACTGGTCATCTGGTATATTAACAATGTCTATGGCCTTTGTTTGACATACACTGATATTGGTTCTAAAATAGTGGCCGGTATTAATACTGTTTTTGTAGATTGTTTTCCACCAGTCATTATAGTTATCTTCGGTCTACTCACTATACTCAATATTCGAGCACAGAGAAATCGTGTGATACCTGCCGCTAGTGGAATGTCGCGACAACGAAACACTGACATACAATTAGTACGAATGTTGCTGTTGCAAGTAGGCGCTTATTTCATATTTTATCTGCCCCTTGGAGTGACGTACTCACTGCTTGTATTCAAACTGATTACTTTCACGTCTCTAACCAGTTTCATTTATGGTCTAGCTTGTCTGTGGTACCAATGTTTCTCTTCAACACCCTTCTTCTTATATATTCTTTCAGCAAATGTATATCGACGAGAGTTACTACGTATCATATTTAGAGGCAAAACATTCTTTCATCGAAATCAAACAACAATGAACACCATCAGCATGGTTCCCATTGGTAGAAATCATACAATCATCGCATAAATAAAAATATTGCCAAAAAACATAATTTAGCTTTTCTCATTTATATTATTTTCGTATCAATGTAATTCTTATCCTGTAAAATTCTACACATCATATGAAATGAGATCAATGGCATACTGCAATAATGATTTCATGTGCGAACACAGAAAGGAACGACATGAACTCTTGTAGTGTATAATTATGTTATGTTGTGCTGTGTTATCTTTGATTAAATGAACTATTGATTTTGATTGGTGTTACTTCTGTTCTTTTTGCATATCTCCAACAATGGCGAGTGTTCATTTCGGCACATGACAGTTTATCCCAAATTTTGACTGTACATTTTATTAGGGAAATATGAAATAAAGTTTATTTGAAAAATTCAAGTGCTTATTTTCCCGCTCATAGCAATTAGAATTGAATATTTCTTCATATTGTTGACGTCGTCAGACAAGATGTAGGGTGTGGGTGGGTGTGGATGTGGGGTGTGACTGTTGATCATCTTAAACAACACCTACCCACATCAACACCCTTTTAAACCATCTGTGACATTAAGATGCACAGTCAACTTCTTGATGCAAACGTATGGTAGATGTTGTTGGAAACATCGTTACCATCACTAACTCATTTTACTCTTCAAACTACTACATTTCGTTTAAAAACGGCTGATCTCGACAACGTGCTCGTTTCGTTTGAAAGCTCATATTGGGTATGGACAAAGAACTTCAATATAACAGTAATTAAACCTACACATCCGGATTTGAATAGTTTCGTTAGAGACAAGATAAAATATCATGCTCGATATGAATTTGATTGACTTGTCGTTCAATATTGGCTAGTACTCAACCACACTGGTTATAATGGTCTTATAATAGTAAATGAATAGATAAGTTTAAATGTTAGTGACATGAATAGTGCTAAAATATGTCATTACTACTTTGACAATGTAAAGTGCCTTATAGTTGATGAGATGAATAGTTCTGTTTTCAAATGACTGGAAACATAGCTTATTTGTTCTAAAATCAGGCAACTCACCATCACACGCTCACAAAAAATCACTCCGAAATTAACTGCACTTCTGGCATCTCTCACAAATATGAGTTCACTTGATATAAGCTTAGCTATGCTCCTCGATAATGCAGATACTTTTATAGGAAAAAGTTATTGTGTGAAACATCTGGACATATCTCTTTCTAACCATGCTTTCCACAACGAATATATTATTATTATTATTATTGCCAAGTGTTTTCTTCACATAGAATATCTTAAGACCAATATATCAAGCTTACATAATGTGTCACCATTGAAGAAATATTTAGTACATCTTCACAGTTTTACTTTGGAAATCTCGGAAAATTGTCCAAGACGTTATGACATTTATCGGAGAAAAAAGTTTCAATATGTCCTAGGACGATGAAGTAAATCTTTCTTTCAAGTTCTTACTGGCAAACATTTGTGATGAAACCGCGTTGTAATCAATGGCTTCATCACTTCAAAGTGTAACTTCGGATTGTTTAATAACCACTGAAGGTTTAAAAAATCAGAAAAAGAAAAATTTCAAGTTCTCTTTTTGCTTTTAATTGTTTCAAATAGCAGAAAGCGAAAACGCATTTTTTTTCATGAAATGCTTGAATCTGAATGGAAGTAAGTAATCTTGATTCTTACTAAATGTTTAAATGATTGTCGTCGATATTGCCTTTCATATGTGCCTTACCAATAGTTATATTTAATATCATTTATATTATGATTTCCAACTGGTATTTAAACTAAATCAAAATCGACACATGTACAATTGGTTCTGTGTTTGTTCTTCCTTAGTTTAATTTTGAGAACTGGTTGCTATTTTCTACGTGCAAACAATTCTTCTTGAAACTTAACAAATTCTCATCACACTGAGAATATTCTCATAATATTAGTTTATCCATTGTTATTATTGATTTTGTGAAGCAGGTTCTCTTGTAGAGAACTCCCGAAATGAGTAATAATGGAAATGTTGATAAACTAATGATGGTGCCCGAGAGTTTTAATAAGGCTCGTCAATTAAAAAAAAGCTTCAATCACGTAATGTTAATTCCTTGATTTTATCACGATGCATCAAATGTAAACGTAATTAGAGTCGTATAATGAAAACTCTGGCTATAATATGGATGAGTTTATTAAATGGGTGTCAATGGATATGACTATGACTGTGATTGTTCTCTTCATCCATCTTCACATCCACACACACCCATATTTCTTTAATAGCATTAAAGCAGCTTAACAACTGTTCTATTTATTTGAAGTTGCTTCAGAAAATGTTACATGTTCACTTTTTTAGTAGATTTTTGTGTTTTGGCAGGTTTTTCATCGAAAACTTGATAAAAAATATTTCAAATCATATATATTCTGAATCACATCTGTGATTTCTCTCCAATCATGTATAATTCAAAGAAATGTTTTTTTTTCTTTGTTTGTACACTGACTAAACCTTACCTTCGAAGTGGCAGTAGAACTCTGAAAAGATTTTACAGAACCAGATAAAACTCTTTCACTTATATATATTTCTGTGTGCTTTCATTTTTATTCGCAGATGCTTCACTCTCAATTTCGGAAAATAAGATCATATTAGTCATGGGCATCGTCATCTTCACTATTTCAGATAGAGTACAGTGAAATCAAAGCAAAATATATCGAAACAGTTGTTTAAAAGCTAAGTTTTGTTTTGGGATACAGCATGTCCATAGGAAGACATGTTTGAAATTTCCGACAGTCGATAGTCATAGAAACCTTTGATAGAATAGATTTCATGTTACGATTGAAATGCTTTATGTTCCTATGGATTGACTTCGGACATAGTCAAAATTATAGCTGCTAGACATTGTAATTTTACGATTTCCAAATAAAGTAGCATTGAGTAAGATTCAAAAATTAAAAAGTTCAAAACCTAGTCTTAAATAAAACCTGATAGATTTCCTTATTGACGTGGGGTTCTTAGACGAGCAACAGAACAGTTAATTTCAAGTATATCTTTTGACAGAAGGGATCATATCATGTTTCATACTGATCAATGTAAAAATCTAGTTCATCTGTACTATCTTTGATGATATTGCTGAAAAAGAAGTATGTAAAGCAATTGTGTATGCTTCACTTTTCCATATTGCTACGTATGAACGGCGCCACTCCAATCTCTGCTTGTCACTCTGTCAGTCAGCCGCTTTTGCCCACTGTAAAATTTTATCCACAGCAGCAGTAAGGCTTCAAACCATGTCAACAGTGTACAATAGCAATCAAAATTTTCAAAGAAACAAATTCGTTTTACTCAAATACATTCGTTCTTCAATAGCTTGGAATCATTTGACGACTCCAGAGTGTATATATATGTCAGATTTGTAATGCATTAGTTTAATTGAAATGCTTTCTTATCAATGCAAATGAATCACCTCAGATTACGTTTGCATAGAACGATAAAAAAAAGTGGCAATGGTTGACTGTAATCCAAGTATGACAACGTGGATAAGAAAACAGACTCTTTTGTATGAGAATGCGGGTGTGGGTGTGGGTGTCGTGTTTACAACCTGCAATTATAGCCACATCAGCATCAATACCCACACTCAAAATAGTCCTGTAGATCTTTAATATTCATTATGATGCTAGTGCAACACATGTCTTGAAGTGTACTTTTACATTTTCGAAACAGAAGTTTTTTTTATTGACTGACACTTTTTTCATGATGAATAATGCCATATTTGTCTCTCAATTCACGCATCAAAGTCCGATTGAATGGACAATGAGATTTTCTTTTACCATCACTATCAACTACTTCTCTCCATGGTCCACGTTCGTGGATGAGTTCTTCGACCCAAGAATGATAGCAAAGAAAACTAGTACCAGCTGCTCTTGCTGTAATGAGTTCACACAATGCTTTATCTTTTTTACACAGTTCAACAAATAGTTGTCCATCTGGTGCTAAGTTATCTCTTGGATTTACAGGCATAGAAAAACCATTCATGATGAGTTTAGCTGCTTGTCGAATGAGTTTTACTAGTTCTTGTCTTTTTATTCCTTTTGGTCTTTCATTAATTGGATAATAGAGAGCTTTGAGGTAGGTTGCGCCAGATGCCATATACTGTTCCATAAATGCTGTATATGTTATATTTTGATCTTCTGCTGCCAATGGTATTAAGCCACCAACATTGATGACTACTGATCCATCTGGTAAAAATGTTTGATACATTGCACCTGTACCAGGTCCTGTAATTTGAATATCCATAGTGCGCAAAAATCGGAGCTGGGCCGCAAAAAAGGTATCTATTAATTCATATGTGGGTGATCTAGCATCTATTGGAGTTGCCTTGAATCGAGATGTCTTTTCCTTATGATCTGCTCCGATACTAGTATAATCTATATACGAGACTTTTACAAGTGGCCAATCTAATTTGTTGATATTAGCTATGCTTTGATTTTGATGTGCAATAGCGTAGTTGTTTATTTCTTCCATCGCAGCATCAATTTCTCTCCTATCACTTTCACTGTACCGTCTATTATCAATCACATAAGCTGCAAGTACATCATGTCGATTTCGACCTTCTGTAGAATACTTGTATCGTCTAGCTGGTGGTATAACTCCATATTGAACATACATTCTATCACGAAACAGTTTAGAACCATCTAATTCTACTCCTCCAGGTAATTGTAAATTAGGTTGTGTACATCGTTGACACATCATCCCACCGCCCATAACCAATTCATCGAAAACAAACCAGTTTTCATTCGACATATTATTTAGAACGTAGTGCTTCATAATACCAAGACCAGAAAATCGATTCAATATATCTTCATAGTGACAATGTGTACATTCGTCTATGGCAGAAAGCAGGCGAAATGGTTGAAGATGTCTAGGTGAAAAAGGAATTATTGCAGTATAGGCAGGATATAGGGCATCAAAGAGCGTATGACCAATGTTACCGAGCCATGGGAAATGTAGAAACAAAGTAACACCAGGTAATACTTTAGGATCAGCTGAATCATGAATAAATTTTTCCAGTTCTGAATATGAATCGAATCGTCGGATAGTTGGTGTAACAAAGTCCGTTCCCCACGCATGGACACGCACACTAAGTACTGGTAAAACTGTTCCTTTTGTAATCATAACTATGAAAGTGCTATTAATATAGTATAAGTTTTTATATAGACATGATTGATTGCGTAAAGAACCAACACATCTGACAGTTGTTTCCAAAGAACCATCTTCTCCAAGAAAAAATGAGCTTGGTCGAGAAAATCTATAATTACCAAAAGATTGCTTTTTATTGGCCATCGATACTGAATTTGATTGCATTGATTTGATAAAGGAATTCTTATGTAGCTTTTGGTTTTCAGCAACATACGCAATCACGATCAAGATAGTTGTGATAATAATAAGAAATATCAAAATGAACTTCAGTTTTTGAATTGATAAATTCTTGTGGTCTACTCGAAATAACATAATAGCCAAGTTATAGTTATCTGGTCGTCAAGATTGTATGGCAATTATCGTAGGTAAAAATTCGATATGATAAAAACCTATGGACTCATGTTACGACGAATACAACTTACCATTCTATTGGATATTATTTCAAGGACGTGATGTTCAGTTTAACAGCTGTAAAAATATCAATTATTTATGTTCTATGCAAAGCACAAGTACAATATTGGATATAATTCTAATATAAAATATGTAGTACAATAAACAATATGATCTGAAAAAAAGTCAGTATCAATATAGTTATTCTTGAATAATTTCCAAAAGTTTCCAATTATCACATTTAGCAAAGCAAAAGTTGATATCTCATAAAGTTTTGATTATACGCATTGGTATAATTCTATATCCTATAGACTCGTATTATACAACGAGCAACGAGACGTACATGAATGGAAGTATTCTGTTCCTAAGTTTCAATCTTAGAATAAGTATGGTAGTCCGAATCCAAAAACAGTGCAATATCTTATTTTTACTGCTTTGTGTATGCTTTGATGAAGGTCGTTGAGATAATTTCAAATATGTACTATTTATTATATTTTCTTCAAGTTTTCGTCAAAAACCATGAAAATAGTGCAAAAAAATGAACAAATGATCATTTTTATAAAAAAAATCAATATATCCCCTTTTGTACTGATTGCGGTTTTCTAAAACTATTTGATTTGGATTCAGCAACTCAAAATAAGTATTACTATTTAAGTTTGAGTGGCCTTGAACAATTTTCAACGTAGTCATCGTGCTCAACGAGATCAATGTTGATGATAAAATAACAAAGTGACACTCTTCTCTTGTAAATCTATATAATCTCTTGTATGAAAATTTTTCCTCGGTATTTATACTTTTATTGAGTCATCATCTGTTAGCGAACAAAAAGAACGTATGAGTTTAAAAAAATGTTTTGTTGATGAGAACAGATTACTCTTATCGTTTGAAACTTCTCATTCTTATTAGTGAATCTAACTTTCTTGCAAATTTCGGTCTACGTTGTGGATCAATAAAGGTTGGTATGTGTCGATATAGGTAAGATTGCAAGTGTGGATGTTGTCCTACTATTTTTTCCGCTCCACTCCATACACAAACCCATACCCACACCCTTATCGACGAGATAATTTTGTCTTCCATAGTGATGTGAAACCTACTGTTCTGACAACTAGTGGGAATAATCTTGATGAATAAACGCTGAAAGATGCATCATCTACTCGAGCTGCTATAGACATTGTTGGTGATGCGAAAGAGCCTAACTAATTGCTGTATGAATCAGCTGTCTGTCTTTGCTTGTATGCCCAAATGTAAAGAAAATGATCAAAATTTTTAGCTTATTTAAAGGTTGGTAACTACTATTCAGAGAAGTACTCTACGGTGATATGAACTGGTCCGATCTAGTCTTATTTGGTACATTTGAAACTCAGAGTAGCATTCTATTCAATTTACAAATGATGCTTGAGAGATAATCAGTTCTTTATACTAAAAAAGACACTCTAAATTCTATTCTATTATGAATCGATAAAAGTTATGATTATGATGACTAGAACGAATGAATATGTGTAATAAATATAAACAATTACAAACATATTTATTATGTAGTAGAAATTAAAGGGATGAATGAAATGACTATTGTTTATGCCAGAACTAAATGTGAGTGGGTGTAAGTCAAATATTTCGAGAAAGACAATAGTTAACAATCTGTGATTTTTATCAATCGAGAGAGGATGAGTTAGGACATGTTTTGATATAATATTATGCATAGTGAAATCGTTATCTGATCAATTTTTTTTTGAAAATCTTTTCAAAAAATGCATAATACTATAATGTCATTCCGATGAAATTTTCATTCTTGTATGTATATTAGATAGAGAGACTTCAGCTCTATAGTTCGAAGTACAGTGTGAATGGTTATCTTCTTACCATCTAACGTTGAGCAAATAAATTCAGCCATTTGCTTGCCGAAATCATAGGGGAAATTGTGTTGATCTTTAACCAAATTTTTTTTTACGTCTTATCCAAATGGCTTGTTGTTATAATGAAAATTTGACAGAAACTAAGAAAATTGGGTTAAAAATCAACGAAAATCCCTATGATCTTGACGAGCAAATGATTGAATTCATTTGCTCCACATTAGATCGTAAGAAGATAACTATTCACATTGTACCTTGAACTATAGAGCTGAAGTTCCTCCATCGAATATACATACTAGAATGACAGTTTCGTTGGAACTATATGGCGGTATTATACATTTCGAAAAAATTTTCAAAAACGATTGGTTAGGTAGTGATTTCGCCTTGCATATGTTATATCTAAATATGTCCTAACTCAGACTCTTTCGATCAACAAAATCGAAGATTGCTAGCTATTGTCCTTTTCGAGATATTCGTCTTATATAAACCCATATTTAATTCTAGCACCAACAATAGTTCGATATAATTTTGAGAGATTTAAGTGAATTTTTCGAAATTATTCTAATTTTCTGTTAAAAAACAAATTATTATTAAGAAACATTAAAAAAAAACACGAAAATCTAGAGAAATTTTTTTATTGATACGAATAAAGATGCAACGATGGTGGCCACCACCGGTCATAAACAGAGCACTGTTGTGATCTCAGTGTTTTATCTAGATTTTCTGTTCGGAGGAAGCGATTTGAAATTTCGGGAGAACGAACATTCGTTGTTGTGAGTACAGATATATGTTACATGGTATAATAACCAAACTCTGAGAGGGTCTATCGAACAAAGACAACAACAAAGCAAAATCACAACTGAAATCTTTTGCACTTGCATATGAATTAAAAATAGAGTAGGTTTAATAAGTTGCGATTAAAAGAAAACTGTGTGTAAACTTAGTAACACATACTTCGATAAATCAGAAAAACTATAGTTGTTTACAAACGACCGTGTCTAGCAGTAGATCACATGTAAGTTACCTTTTTTTTGTCAATGTTTAATCTCACCTTGCATATTGTTGCTTCTCTTATGTAGCAAATAGGCTTCTCCTTTCTCTCTCACAGTAGAGAAAAAGAGCATTCATCTGTAACAAACAATAGAAAAGAAAAAGAAAAACTGCTGTAATTAACGCATAGGCAACGATTTTTTTATTCGACAAGCACATATGCATATTGTGATAAACATGATGGTACATAAAATATATTTTTTAAACAGATAATATTGACTTAAGTTTTATAAAGCGCCTTAGATTCATGCAATCCTCCTTGAACAATATGCAGAATATATCTCCAGCAGAGATAGACAAGTATAAATTCTTTCTGTTCCCAAGTGAAGAAAGTTTAACAATTGATTGATGTCCTTCAAGAAATTAACTGATCGTAAGATCTTGATGAGCTAGTCTCTATTACTCCATTAATAAATTAGATGAATCTAATTTGATAGTGCAACTATGAAATTTCTTTTTATCTACATCCACAGCCTATAAATGGAAGATCAATATGAGGATTGACAATACAACTTTTGCATGGTTAAGAATAACAAAATAGAAGAATGCTACAACTCTTTGCGATCATGTTAATGCACAAAAATATCAGAAAGATATTCATATGAGAATAATGGCTAACGCATAATTATTGGTGACTTTTGTATTCAGTTTTTGAGGTATTTGATTAGCGTTTTCGAATCTCGTTCTCATCTTCTCTGATAGGGAATTTATTTTTCCACAAAACTGTCTACTTTGTTTTCTATATCACATTTTCTTATTGATACAAAGTTCAGAATAAGAACTCCTACTTAATGGTTTATTTATGACAATCAAAAAATGGAAAACAGTACTAGAAATATTTGAACACCAGTTCGATTGTAAATTTCAAACATGCCACAAAGTGTTACATAAAACTCTTCATATGTTCATGTACATGTCATAATTTTATACCAAATACTTATGAACAAAATTTGTGAGATAGAAAATCTAAACAAAGGACAAAACAAACCCTTCTCAGATCTGCATATGTCATTGTTATTTTTTAAATTCGAAACAAGATAATATTTTACTTGTTTACATCAATATTTGCAACACTTTCTTGAGAAATCAATTTTTCATCAAATGACACAAAACAATCTTAGGTGAAGTATTGAGCAAGTGCTAATCTCTTTCTAATTTTTCTCGTAATAAAAAGGTTTCATTTGAAAAATAAAGTAGGTAGTTTTGTAGAGAAGTAAATTCTATAACGAATGAAGTCACAACTAGCATCCAAAAACGATTTTCAAGCGATTTAAAAGTAGAACAACATATAAGATGACTTATCACTATTTCTTCTCTGTTATTGGTATGAAACACATTATATATGTAGGAATTTTCATCGTTCTTTCATTACATTGGGATACTTTTGTCTAAACAAAATATATTTATTCATTGAGCGTGAATAAATTTTCTATTTCAAAATATTCACTCAAGTGTTTCTGTTGAGAAACTCGATTTCGAATATCAGTTGTGAATGAAACCATAGATAAAATCTATTGTATAAGAGATTCACGATTATCGTCAAATCATTTTTTTTAAATTTCTAAATAGATTGCTTGTAATTTTCTTTTTCTGGTACTACAACTCATGGAGTTCAACATTTATCAGAATAACGTGAACTGAATCGAAAGGTATATCGATTTTTTTCGTGTGAAGAAGAATGCTTTGTTGCCCCTATTTCCATAAATGATTTTAGTTATATGAATGAGCAATCGGAGGAAAACTTTTTCCATTAAAAAAGTTTCTTTCATGAAAATTTTTTATTCATTGGTATTAACTATAATCAGTACACTTGGGATCGTCCTAAATCTTAAAGAGTGTTGTCAAGATTCTTCAGTGGTCAAATTTGCATCTAAATTTTGCTAATCAGTCGAAGAAACGTTCGTATATAAGGTCAATTAATTATGCTTGTTCGTCTATAATGAAATTGTTTTATAGACTTGCACATTATTATTTTGATAAAGCACTATAGGTATATGATTCGTCTATAATATATCTTATACTTGTAGATATAATAATGGTTTTAAATAATATGTCCAATCAATGTCTTCTATGAATAAATGATGTTCATTCTTGTGAAACTACTAAAACATATTTCAATAGAAACGAGAGAATAACTAGAATGACTCCAATGATGAACTCTAGTCGTCGAGCATTGTTTCTTCGACATATTGTGGAATGCAACTTTGATGATATCACTGTTGATTTTGTAATTTATTGCAGATATTGAGTTTCTCTTGCAGTGAGGCTACTGCTTGTCGTAAAAGTAGTCATTCTACTTCAGATAAATGATTTTAATGTCTGCCTAGTAGTTTGACTTGTATTTGTGCTAGTTATGACGATCGTTGTCGTCAATGAAAAGAAAGTACAATATTGGACTGTTTTATTACTGTCCAATCCATTCAATTATGCAATCAATACTTGTTAATTGATAGAAACAGAGGCGGCGGAACATTTCGAAATTAGGTGAAGCGCAGTAGGAGTTTGTTTTTATCCTAAACGAACTCTTTTATCAACACTTTGCCAAATAAATGAAGAAAATTCAGGTAATCATCTGTTTCAGACTGTTAAGATAGATTTATTGGTTGAAATGGCAACATTCGAATATCTGTATCTGGTAGTTTAGTAGCAAAATTAAGGAATATTGGCTGATTTTCAAGTTCATAAAAGAGTGGGTGTGTGTGGGTGGGGTGTGAGTGTGGGTGTGGGTGTGGGGTGTGGGTGTGGGTGTGGGTGTGGGTGTGGGTGTGGTTATACGTGTTCATGTGTTTGGTACCCGCACCTACACCACCCCCACCCATACCCACACCCTCACCACCACAGGCTGTAACAGATGTCTTACGTTAGTAGCACTCTATCACAATGTGATATCCATAGCCACGGATTCGACGTCTATTGCAGAATAAATATGAGGGATGAGTGAATAGATATGTGTTTTCTGGCGTTTTCCATAACTCAGTGTAATATAATACGATTACCATCGTCTATCTTGAATACTGACTACTACAAAACATAAACTAAAAGATCTGCTACTTTATATTAGACTCAGGTTCATCATATTTCACATTTTAACCCATTGAGGATTGTGCTAGCAGTGTTTTTGTAAGATCATGGAAAAGAGAATAACTCATATTTATTAATCATGAAAATTATAAGAAAATGGATATGAGTGCAGTAAAGTCATAATACGTGAAAAACATCGTTTAATCACTGTGGAGGAAAACGACAAACACGATCGTCACAGTAAAGTCCTGAAGGACATTTTTTACAAGGTTGTTGTTCATCCGATGAACATTCTGCACAACGAATAAGGCGCGGGCTTGGTACACCACCAGAGAATACTGTTGTCATTATTAACATCATGGTAATAAATATAATTGTCTTGTAGACGTTCATCATGCTGAAAATTATCCGATGTTGATATTGTTAGCTTGATGAATTATTTTAGTACAAAAATGAAGAGCTAACGACTCTTTTTCTCAGAAAAATGGCGATGAAAAAAATAATAACTCGGGTGAAAGTAATAAAAAAAACAAGATGCGTAAAAAGTATTTTCTTTTCTTGTGATTATAATATCACTTGATAGTTAGTTATTTATTCTGAATTATAAATGGTAAATTTATTCAAAACGATAGCTCTGTATTATACAAAAAATGATGCATATGCATTTTTTCGTTTCAGGGGCTAGAGGCGATTTAAATCGTGTATTCAGAAGCACTGAGTAACCGTACAATATGACGTTTCGTTTTAAAGGCGTACTTGATAGCTCGTTTTATGTTTCTATCGATAATAGTAGCCTTTCAGTTATCTTGGGTAACGATTGCAAAGAGGAGTCATTAAACTTATCAATTCTTGAGAGTGGGTGTGGGTGTGGGTACTACTATTGTAACCATTTACATCCGTCAACACCGATGATTGCACTCACATCCCGCACAATCCATGTTGGCGTATGTTCTTTTAAATATTTCACTGGTCAGTCAGGCCATCGGTCATTCAGTGCAATGAAATATATATGTACGAAAGGATATCGTTCTGTTGTTTATTATGCGAGAAATAAATAGAAGATGGAAGTTATCAGTGAACGGCCGCGAACCATCAACAATGATTTAAATTTCATTACCTCGAGTAAAGGATAATTAATTTTAGTAATGAACCAATATGTATATAAATCTAATAAAAAAAACTCTCAATACGAAATATTGGATATGTATAGTTAAGGATTGCAACAGATACGTCAATATTAATATAAATAAAAATTATTTATTTGGTGGTAAAAGTGAACATGGTCATCCACCAAATCCAGAATCTATTCAGATCAAACAAACTTGTGAACAAATAAAACGATGTGTAATCAATGAACAAACACCTTTTGGAAAAATCTATGACGAAGAGATGTCAAAAACTGTTATGAATTCAGTGGCGATAGCCGTATTCCCAACAGTAAATGAAATCTGTAAGTTATTGTACAAGTAGTAATTGATGAATAAATTTCTGTGTTTTTAGATCATGATGCTGCTAAAAGTCGGTGTAAAGTGATACCACCAATACCAGATTCATTCACATTTGATATTCCTCAAGAATTCAAATCACCTATTGAAAACAAACGATTTTTATTTTTTGATGAATCTCGTATAAGACGTGAACATTTATTGCTTTTCGCAAGTGATGTTCAGCTGGATTTATTGTTCAATTCTGCAACAATTTACATGGATTGCACTTATAAAAAAACTCCAGATAATTTTACTGAGATATATATAATTCATGTAGTTCATTTCGATATCTGTAAGCAGGACTCTTATTCTCCTGTTAAAACGGTATTGTTATTTATTTTAAGGTTTGTCGTGCGTGTTTAGATTATTGTTGAACAAAAAAGTATGAAAATACAAAGTGATTTTTAATGAATTAAAAAATACTGCTTGATAACAAGGAAGTGTTTTTTCACCAACAGTTATCATGACTGATTTCGAACCTGGTGCAATTTCTGCAGTAAAAGATGAGATTAATATCATATACATTAATTGCAAAAATATAGCTTACTGTTCTACTTCCTTGTTTTTCAGTTTCCAGCAGCTAAACATATTTGTTGTTATTTTCATATGTGTCAAGCTATGTAAAGGCAGATTCAACAACTTGGATTGCAACAACAATATACAATTGATGATATATTACGTGCTTAATGTAGAAACTTGATGGTTTTGCCATTAATGCCATTTGATAAAATTGTATATGGGTTTTATGAAATACGTGAAGCTGAGAATTATTTACCCGGTGAACCAATGATTCAGCTGCTGCAATATTTTGATAACAATTGGATGTCAGATATCAATCTTTGGAATGTATTTGGCTTGGATAGTAGAAAAAACAATGTTTGTGAAGGTAATGTATATTTTTCATAACATAAAACGACCAATTTTCTGTTTTTAATCGCAGGATATCACAATCGAATGAATTCTCGTATTTATCGGCATCATCCAAATATTTGTGACTTGATCAATTTTATGAAAGCTGAAAAAAGCGTGTATAAAATATTAAACTTCAATGGTCTTCTGGTGCATCAAGATCAAAAAAAAACGAACAACAGCATTACAAAATCGAATAAACATCTTGTATGATCGATATCATAATTATCTCATTGCAGCATCTGACCGTCTCAATGGTTTGTCTTTATTTGTAGCAAAAAAAGTTATGATTGTTCAATAAAAAAATTATTTAATGTTGATTAAGCAGTATATCGAAACCTTTTTCTTGTATTTTATTCTTTCTTTTTAAATAATAAACATTTGATTGAAATTTGGCTGCTTTTTTTAATTTTCTAAGCAAGAAACTGTTCAGAAGTTTCCACCTCAACATTCGACGTTTTTACTTTCGACCAAAGTACGGAGAATCATTGAATCGTTCCGGTCAAAAATGCACTGCCTTAAAAAATTAACTCACAAACGAAACAACACACATGAAAAATGAAAATCTATAAGAGAAATGTAACTTTTCATAGGAAAAATGGCTAAGAAAAAAGGTTTTAATCATTATTCTATAAGAAAAATACTTCAGTTAAAGTTTGCTTATATGCATACATTGTCAGCGGAAAAATAAAAATCCCTAGGAAAAGTAAGACTTTTCATAGGAAAGATTACTGAGAACAATGTCTGAATCCTTTTTCTATGAGAAAAATACTCTCGTTAAAGTTTACTTATATACATATATATTCAGGGGAAAATTGAAAACTCATAGGAAAAATGCGACCATGCATAGGAAAAAGGACTTAGAAAAATTTCGAGATCATTTTTTTATGAGAAATATAGTTGGGTTTGTTTTCACTTATTTTTATGCTGCATGAGATGAAAAAATGAAATGCATGATAAATGACTGGTTCTCCTTAGGAGAATGGATCAGTAGAAATGAAGTAATGATTGAAATCAAAAGAATAATCGTTTGCTTCATCGTTGTATCGTGCATTTGATAAAATGAAGGTTTAGCATGAATACGTTTTGCTATAGGAAAAGAAGAAAACTTTCTGATTTACTTTGTAGCTGACAGGCAAGAGATTGCATCGAAGGAGATGAAAAAAGCATTTTGACAGAAAAATACATCGGTTTGCATGTTGAAGTTAATTCCTAGTTTCTTGATCCCTCGTATTTAGTTGTTGCATGAATAATGAACATCTTGTTGCAGCTGACCCATTAAGAAAAATATGGGTTCGATAAACTAATCAGCTTTCGATATTTTCTTCAGTGTTCGGTTCCTGACACAGTCATAGAGCAAGAAAGTCAATGATTTTCCATCAGACTTCTTCAGAAAAATTAGTGTTATCCTCAGAATTTCATTTCGAAAGGAATCATATATATTCACATTACAGTACTGTGATAATGAGCCATATTCGTTTTTTTTTCTTCAGCATTTATTCAGTTCTCAGATATTATATTTCTATAAGATCTTCGTTTCTCTCTTTATCCTGTATGACTATAAAATCATTAACATTCTTATGTCTGAAAAAACATTTCTCTTCTTTGTCTATCATTTTTCATATTAGTGAAAAGTATTTCTCCACACAACTGAAGCATTTTCCCGTCACATTCATGCAATTTGTCCGTTGAAGTTTCATTTTTCCCAAGGAAATGCATGTATGCATATGTTTATTGACTCGTTCATTCATCATTAGGTTGATATACATCATGATTAGGTGCACTAGTCTGGTGCTACTGTTATATTTTTCTTGATATGGAAGATCGCATTTTTGGTTTGAACAGCATCTTTCTGCTGAAAATAATCATTTTTTCTACCGATCAGATTATTGGCCATTGCTGGAAGCACTATTGATTAAGCTATATCGTTTGGGTATACAATGTAGTTTGCTTAAATTTATTGCTTCGTGACTAAAGAACAGGTGGGCGTACGTAAATATTGAAGGTACGAGCTCAAACATATTCTATATTTTCACTGGGTTTCCACAAGATAGTAGCTTAAGGTCATAGCTATTCATTGTTTTTCATAGTGATCTTATTTCTTGTTTTGGAGCACACTCTGCTTATGTGTTTGTAGATGACCTGAATGGTTTGATACGTCTTCATTTATCACCAAAATTTTCATCAATGATAGAATATTTAGAAACTGAAGGAACTAATCTATGAAATCAAATTTCAGCTTATTCAAGGAAATGGAAACAACCAATAAATATCAGTAAAACAGTAGCCCAAATTTTCTATGCGCAGGTAACCATATTCTCCATAAATATCTTCATAAATGGACAAAATATCGAAATCGTGAAGTCTATTAAATATCTTGGATTTACTTGGACTAGTAAATTGTCCTTAAAATCAACAATTGATAGGTGTGTCGAGAATATACAAAGATCACTTGGTTAATTGAAATGGTTAATATGGGGAAAATCCTTATCAACAAAAATGCAATGAACAAATTTTTTTGCCCATACCTCCATGCATATCGCTTGACTGTTTCCTCTTTTTCCAATAATACCCAAAGCCCATGACGAAATTTCGAGGCGTAAATTTAGTGTAGGAATGAAACTAGTTCATCGATGTCCCTTTGTATCAGAACAGAATCTATTCACAATAACCAATGCAAATCCTCTCGATTTTTACGTTAAAAAATACATTTAAAAAAGATTAAAGCAAATTTATAAATCGGACTTAGGACGTTCTCCTTTTTTTAATGAAATAGTTTTTTGAGACGATTTTAACAAAAGTAAAGGAGATAATATAGGTCATTTTTTCCGAATGGGAAGAGTAAAAAATTCAAAGATAGACATGCTACTCTATTGCTTAAATAGAGTAAGCTTGTCGATTAAATATCCATGCGTGCATCCATGTGCCTTTGTTTATGTGCTTCGTTTTATTCTTTTGTTTTTTTCTTTTTTCTTGCATTCTCATCTTTATCTGTCTTTGTTCTCCCTTATGTATCGTGTCTCTTGATTTTTGTTTTTTGTTTTTCTTTTTTTTTGTATTAGCGCTCTCTCTTTTTTTTCAGATTCTCTTTCAATTTTTTTCTTCCTGTCTGTTAGCGTTCACGCTCACGAAGAGCGACGAACACAGTTAACATGCGTGTGTGGTTTGTTCTCTCTGTTTATTCTTTTACAAAATCAGTGTTTATACACGCACATGAAAACTAAAGACAAAATATAGAAGAATACAGAGGTTAATCAAGGGCAAAGGAAAGAAATAAAAGAAACGAAAAGACAGAAACGAAAATAACAAAGAAAAGAGAATAGGTAGGATCGAGGTAGATGTTATAGAAGAACACACTGTAACACTGTCTTTTCTTTCTTTATGTTTGTTCTTTTTTTCTTTTTTTCTTCCTCCTGATTTCTCTTCCCAAAACAGCTCAAAGCGTACTATGATAGCCTGATGTTAGAAATATGAACCCTTGCATATATCGTTATAGACTATTGCATGGTATAATTTTAAATCTAAGTTCATCCTCATGTAAGCGCTTCCGAGCGTAACAATGAACAGCAATATAAAAAAGAACAAATATCAGTATATTTTTTTTAGTCACAAAAACACGAAACATAAAGAAAAGCAATAAAAGAAGGAATAACATTGGAAGAACGAAATACATGTGATGATAAGCACAGTGGCGAAAAACAGCTGCTTAATGGATGAAAATGTCATGCTTCATTGATTCATACAAACATACGTGAGTGGAAAAAAAACCAAGTAATTTTGTCAGTTATCAATACAGAGTAAAACGGATTGCGTGCATACAAAACAAGATTTGTACACTCAAGCATTGCTTAGCACGTATGTAAATTTACTTTTCAACATTATTAGGCTAGTGATAAAATTACAGTTGACAGTAAAGAGTAACTACAAACACGAAAAAACAACAGAATACGGACATGAAGCATTTTGATGATCAGAAAGTAATTTTAAGGATCCTACTCGATAATACTTAGAATATGCAATCGGTTGTCTGGATTGAAGTAGTTGTTACACGTAAAATAGCCACACTGCAAACCATGTCAAACAGAGTGACTTTTGCTATGATTACATTTAACCGAGAGCTTTAAGAGTAGAAGACATGATTTTCACTATTGGAAATATAACATAGCAGCGAATCCAAGAACTTCTCATAGAATTTTGTCAGTGGTATAGACACGACAAAAAATGAACTATTTGGATCTGGATATACTCGATTGAAATCTAAGATCTCAATATTGAAGCAAAAAGTCTATATTCACAGAACAGGAGACGTGTCCCGACTTTTCACATGCAAGACATAACGGAAGTTTTCCACAAAAGACAGCCTGTTCGCTCTTCTCTATGAGCATCGATCAATGAGTGCAGCGATGGGATGAATTTCATCAATTGACATGTTTATCTTTCTCGAAAAAGTATTTTGAAAATCAGCTCGAGTCAATAAAAAGTCTTCATAAACAAAAGTATATAGGCAGATGAATTGAAACTGAGTTTAACCCTATTTCTGGGTCACACCCAGAGAAAAATTTTAGTGATTGACGTTTTGAAACCCAATGGGCATAATCAAAAATTAATAATTCGATTATTGTGCAATAAAAGCAAATTATAATCGACTATAATTTGGATTTTGTTTCACAACAGTAACAGTGAAAATCCTCATATAATTAGCTGCAGTTTGATTTCAATTGGTTTTTTATATTCTTGTATTGGTTTGTAAACGATGAGATGAAATAAAACAAAGTGGAAACCTTTCCGATGTAAAAGAACAAAACACGAAAACAATCGATTAAAATCAGATTTTTTTCGTATTTTCTTACATTGGGATTATCAATTCTAATTATATGCTACTTACTAATCTGCTTCAACCTATTATTATATATTGATTAACAATTGATAATAAATAATAATGAAAAAAATAACCTCAGATTCGGTTTTCTCCAAAAAATACCAAAAATTAATAAATATTATTAATATTTTATATTTCATAATTATTATGAACAATATGGCTAAAACTGACCTTGAATTCGAGTTTGCTATTCAACATAATCCTTGGTCAAGATTTCCAAGGACTAGTAAACACTATTGCTATGGGTCTAGTCCATACTGCTTTCTAACTCGTTTGGACAAGCGAGAAAGAAAGAAGAACAAACGCATTCATGCATATTTACGGAGATATCACTTTTTTTCAAAAAAGGAAATAATAGTATCACATGTTGTTCGATGCAGTTTCTTGCGCTGATTCTGAATATGATCTTTTCATTGAATAAAACCTTTTTGAGTTGAGAAAAATATAAAATATCTGAAAAACAGGTAGGCGATGTTATCACGAGAGGCTACCGAGACTTATTTTTCGGGAATACTTTTCTCCTACGAAATTTATTTATCTATTAAGGATTTATTAATTACGATGCTATTTCAGTACATCCACACCCTTACCCTCACCTACACCTGATATGTATTGTGAAACAGTGTAGAATTTATACCAAAACAGGCACAGACTTACTAAAAAGTTCCATTAAATTCCGAAAAAATAAGTTCCAGTAACCACTGGTTATCTTCAGATTCGACTGTTTCCATCCGAATTTGCCCATGAACTTGTTCCAAATGTATTGTTCCTGTTCCAAGTAGAATTGGATGAGCTCTACCGATTGGTATAGCTAGATTTTTCTTAGCTCAGACCTGTCACCATAAAAATCGATTTTTGCGCTTTTTTTCCTGGAGCGAACTACTCTGAAAAGTATTTTAGTCCCGATTCGCCTAGAAACTTGTTCGAAATCTGCTGTTCGTGTTCCAAGCAGAGCTCAACGAGCCCTATCGATTGCTGTAATCCGATTTCCCATCGCAAAAGTCAGTCACCCAAACAACCGTTTTTTTCGATTGTTTTCTCCATGAGATACTTCCATACAGATCCGTCCACTTTGCATCGACAAAGTACAAGTATGCTTGTCTTGTAACCCTTGTTGAGTTATGTCGCAAATGGCATTTACTTTTGATTCATATCATCCGCTAACTCCAATAGACGAGGCTGAAAAATCGATTTTATTGACAATTGGTTCCAGAAATCTATCGTTTTTCTTTTTCCGAAACATTTTTTAGTGATTTCGATTTGATCATTGAATAGAGTATGAAAAGTTATATCTATAGAATATTTTTCAGAGTTGTATGTTCAGATCTCATAGTTTGAGACCATTCGCAAAATTGGGAAAAATTGGACATTCTGCTTAGTTTGGATTGATTATAAAATTGATATACTTAGTTAAAGATTCTTACATATTAGGATCAAATTGAAGC
>CAJNOP010000125.1:304491-382540 GCA_905250075.1 Rotaria sp. Silwood1 | reverse complement strand
TTAGTTATCAAACAAAGTTATAAATGAATTCATGTTCATGGCAAATATACAAAGAATATTCGATTAAAAATTTCTTTCGCTTGAGTTAGCTCTCGAATTATATATGTTTTGTCAAAGAAGAAATTCATTTGAGCTTTCGTTAAGAGTCTCTATTTTTATTTTGATATCACAGTGATCCAATCTACAGAACATGTTTTTCGATAGCCTAAGTTTTGCAATCTCTTAAGCGATGCTTCATTATTACAAATCACATGGCAGAATACGTATTCTTGACACTTGAATAATTCCGAGGCCAATACTACATTAATCATGGTTGACAGACCAAGTCGACGAAATTCAGGTAATGTAAACGACATTCCAAACGAAACAGTAAATAGTGTCAAAGTCCAGCTGACTAACTGTCCATCCCAATACACACCTTTTAAAAAAAAGCAGCCAATGTATTATGGTTTCGTTTTTTCATCTAAGTCACTATATAAAGCTTACCGAACGTTGGTAAATGTTCGATTTGATACAAAGTACAGCCAAGTGAGAAACGTGATTTATGTGCCCAAAGGTCGTCGACTAATTTTGCATCGGCTATGGACAAACGTTGAATGACAACATCTAAAAAGATGAAATCTGGAATTAGAACTTGTTCTAATGACGCTATCATTGCAAAACGAGAAACGAAACTCAAGCACTTCATGCAAAAATCTAATTCTCACGGTTGAACAAAAATGCATTTTACATTTTCGTCTTGAAAATGTCAAATGAAAAAATTTTCAACGAAACTTAAAAGTATTGTTTTCTCGCATAAAGCCCCCGACACATTAGAAGACCCGGGGTCTTCTATTTTGTCTTATTGTTCATAAGTTACAAGGAAGGTCTTCTAATATGTCCCATAAAAAAAGCTATTTTTTGACAGTATCGCCAACAAATTTTGGTTCTAGTCAATTTTTGTCCAATACACCGTTAGTAAACGAGTTTATTTTATTTATTCCTCGTGCGTAGAATGAGAAAGAATCCTATAGTACTCTGTGATAAGGAAGAAGGTCATCGTTAGCAAGAATTGTTCTAAGAACAGTACAGGCGATACTCCCTAACATCTTGGTACAATATCCAATAGAATTCTTTTTTGTAAAGAATTCTATTGTCACTGCCAACATTTTATCTTCTAAATAACTAAATAACTGAACAAAAGACAATGACCTTCTTTTTTGTCGAATTTATTTAAGACAACTGTTTATGTTGAGATTTGATTAGTACAGATGGAATTAGTTCCGGTGAAATCTACCACTAACATAATTATTGATCACAAGTTAGCTTCGATGAATATGATTGTCTTCTGAATAAACAGTTTGTAGAAAAACAGCAGTTGAATACACATTCTGTGTTTTCTTTTATATCTGTTTCGAAAAATGCCCTTGGGCCGTATTGAAAGAAGAAATTCTTTCTCAGACTCCTAAGTACTCACCGAACAACCATCGAAGTGTATACGTGAAGTTAGATTTTCTTCAACTATAAAAATCTGTTTCGGAATAAAGACGTTTCTGAACCTTTAGAAAAAATTTATGGACGAACAAGCTTTTTAATTAATTCAAAACGAAATTTTATCAAATATGTTACTATTTTATGAAGATCCCTTCATGTGCTACACTCGCGAATGTGGACTCGGCCCACTAGATCGTACGGTCATAGAAAGGTTTTTCCGCATATAGGAATTAATAAATTTTCCCAGAGTAAGCTGCAAAGAAGGACTAAAATGACTCCACGATATGCTTTCAAAAAGAAACATATTACTTTATAAACAGTTGCTTCCTATTAGCTGTTTCTCAAGGTTCTTCTAACTTGGAACTGAGAGATCGTTATCACGACTAAAGTAAAATATCGTTCATACTGAATTTAGACATCATTATGGACTTAAATTCTAAAAAATGCTACTAGGTTCTAGAAATAATTTTAAAAAAATCGATTTTGTCAGGGGGTCTTCTAGTGTGTCTTTTGCTTCATTTATCGAAAGGGAGGGGGGGGGGGGCTTCTAATGTGTCGGGGGGTTTAATTTAGTAGGCATTAGGTGAAACGTGAAACTTCATTGAAAAACTGTCATCTTCAATAAGTTTTCGTAGTCAAAGAGCCATATTACGTTAACATGAAGTCGTTATAGTTAGAAGAGATTTTAATAGTCTCTATTTTTCCAAAGAACAACCCAGTAAATTCGTACTTGTTGGACAATTTCGCATAATTGACTTTTTCTTCTCTTCTAAGGTTGTCTGATCAATTTCCATTTGAAAACATGAATCTAAATGAACATCGCCAAACTTTTTCTCACGCACCAGTCTTTCAATTGTCGCAGAAAATCGATGAGCATTTGAACAGAACACGATTGTTTTTACTTTGAGCCATGGAACACATAGCTCGACTAAGTTGATAAGTAATTGATCATGATTATTGTCGCAAAAGAATGTTACGTATGTTTCGCTGGTTTCTTTCTCCTCATGGAGTGGCACATAATTTAATAGAAAGTCTACAGGTGAATATACAAATACAATACATTTTATGTGATTTGGATCATCGACAAATAATTGGTGTGGTCGAATATGTTCTTCAGTGATGAAACCTCGTTGTAAATAGTTTAGAAATTGCCATAATTGTAGTGATTCTGGGAAATATGCTCCCTTAAAAAAATGATTCTGTGTTTTTTGCTTGATGATACGATATAAATAGCCTACCAAAAATGTTAACACTGCTTGAAGCGATTCCTTCTTCGATATATCCAATTGGTTTGGTATTACTGAAGCCTTGTTCATGACTAAAAAAGAAATTCTACTATAGGTAATGACTGTCTAGGATGGTTGATGTCACTCGTAAAACCTGAGAATGATGTGAATATTGATGCATACTGAGAAAAAAATCATACCCATTCAAAATAAAGTGTCATTTCTTATATTTAAATGGGTATTCTTGCCAGTCTATGAATCCGAACTTTTCTAAGGCTATCAAAATAGCGCTTGTAAAAATGTTGGAAACTCACTCTATGTGTATTTGTTATTTTAAAGCTTAAAAGTTTTTCGAAGTTGCAAAGTTGAATTTCTCTTGAATTATAAGTTAGATGATCGTTATTTTCAGTACATCGATAGTCCAGCGGCATCTATTTTCAACAATATTGAATGATACAACAAAAGATACTTCTTATTTTTGCGAAAAATCTTTTCGGTTTCATTGATAACTCTCGAACATTCAAGCTATTCGGATTTTGATCGATATAGGGCTAAAATTGCACAAAAAAGTCGAATTGACTTGTCTCATGACTTTGTAGCATAAAAATTACTATATTTATAATAATTTTTCGATATATATGGTCTGGTCTTTCAATTTTTATCGGTTTTGACATTATTGTTGTCCTTCATAGCATTCTTTAATAATGATATTCATTAGCTTAGTTCTCTCTGATGTAGATTCTTGTTTGATTCGTTTTTGATTTTGATTGCGTGAAGATACTACTCAGAACACTACTCGAAGATCATGATGTGAGCTGTAACTAAGTTTTGTACCCTACTATATTTCATTCAATCCAAATGCTGCACGAGTTCAACTGTCTACGTAGCCTCAGTCATGATTTGAAATGCCTTCACTGTTCAGTATTTACCAGATCATACGATATGATAAGCTTTTGACCAAAAATCAAGAGAAAACTAAGTTGGAGCACGATGAAGTTTTGCTCTGAAAATGAACTGGGACAAAGCTGAGTTTCTACACATTGATGAGCGGTTTATATGAAAACCATTCACGATTTTCTATTCTCACCGTATGGTAATGGTTGGGACAGTAATTCTTTGCATATATTTAAACCACGAATTATGTTTTTACGATGTATCACTTGCCCGGCATACAATGCCTTGGCAGCTAATGACCTGGCGTTAATAAGGGAATAGCAAATAAATGATTGTTTCACTCGCTAATAAACTACTCAGTATCTAGGTTTTGATTTCCAGGTCAATATGCATGCTGACGATAACTTGCATATTAAATATTAGGATCGTCTTAAAGTTTGTCAGTTTGGCCACAGATTAAATTATCTCAACAATATGAGAACAAATACCACTGCTTATTTCTACTGATGATACTTGGTACCTTGTCTATTGGCATTGTATATTCTCTAGTAGTGACTCTATTAAAACCCGCTTGTGGAACTACTCACCAATATTCTTTTATAGATATCAAGCAAAATTGGTCTTGCAAAATTACCTGATTGAAATTCTTTGATCAATACCTAACTACTAATCACTTAAATAAAAACCTAATTTTTGTGTTGCTCAAACGAGACGATTTCAGAAACGAAAGAAAAATAATCTTGTAAAACGATGCTTCTTGTTTTTATAATTGCTTCTGGCATTTTTTCACACCAACACGAACTACTTACGAGTTTGATAAAAAAAAAATAGTTGATATCATAACGCGTGTTTTTTTTTTTGAGCAAAAGTTTGCATTGGTCGCTATACATCGTCAGCCTCTTACTCAACGTTAGGTAGCGCTGGATGCGGAATATAAGCGTAGGCATATGTTTCAGTCAAAGTATCGATGAGATTTGGACGTGTGGGTATGGTATTGCGGGTCCGGACGGATCTATGTGTGCTATAATGATTAGTATAGACACATATGATGCCTACATCATCTTGCTCTGTTGAGAATGGATGTGTGGGTAAAAGGTTGACCTATGTACTCACTTACATTGATGCCTGATCTATCCAATGAACATTTGCGCTTTCAAGTCGAGAATCATTCGCAGGTCATTCATTTTATATTTCTCTTTCGGCGAAACTCATCAGTCGCGAGCACAAACTGTTTTTCAAGGGTTTGAAACACAAGCACAGACTATATTTTCCGTCGAACGTTTGATATTCTTCGAATCAAGCAATAAGTAGCGCAACAACCACATATACTTTTATGTCCTTATTCACAAATCAAAACAAAGTCAACGCATCAATGAGTCGACCTATTACTTAGGTGTTGCCTTTACACAATTAATGGATCGAGATAAGTAAGGGTGTGGGTGTGAATACCAAAGACACGAACATGCATAACCACACCCACCCACACCCACACCCTCATCATCTATGTAGCCGAGTCGTCAGTAAAAAAAAAATTAAAGTGATAATGGAAATCCATGGATTTTTAACACAAGAAAGACATGTTCAATATATTTAGAGACATGATAAATCTATTAAAAAATAGAACAGAAAAATGCTCATACGTGTACCTTGAAGGTGAGAAATATAACTGAGGTAATGATAGTTGGGATGCTAACAGTCATTTGCGAAAAAGAGGACTTACGAAAAAATACTTTGAAGGATAGCTTTCAAAAAAAGGATGAGCAAATGAGGATTTCGTTTTTGCCACGAAAGAGTAGTGCAATGTCCCAGACATGCAAGCATGTGAGGAGTAAGACTGAACGATTACAGCTCTTTTTCAGAGACAAGGTATCTTTCATCTTAAGAAACATCAACGCAACGTCATATGTGTATTGTAAACGAAGAAAGAATGTACTCTGAAAGAAAACTGGTAAGTTAAATGCGAAACCTATTAACATTATGAAAAATGTGAGATAGATGTTTTTGAGATATTAACGATAAGTTTTTCATCTCTAGTCAAGAGATGATGAAAGAAGATATGTTAGAATTTTTAACTAATGCTTATTTACCCATTTCATTCACAGAAAGTGAATGAATGTGGATATGGACGCGGGTGAAAAAGTACTTACATCGACACCCACACCTACACCTTTATTGCTTTTAATTTTTATCAAAGTATGTATGAAATTTTGATAAATTGAATATTATGCTTTGCCGCCTTAGCAAGAGAAAAATTCAAAAAGAAATTTTCGTACTTACACCAAAACATTAAAGAATGCTAACTGTCTTCTAGTTTTTTTTTGGTGTATTGAGATTCATAAATAAATTATCATTCAATATTCATGATTTATTGAGAATTATCACATCGGATTAAATGAATATTATACATACAAGAAGAAATTCATATATAAATATTCCAATAGTGAAAAACAAAAATTCCTATTGTCAGTGATAAAAAGAAAAAGATCATAATTAATTGGCCTATTTTCATTGCATATCAAGTTCTATATGCGTATCATAAACAATAAATTCACTAACAGTTTCTAATGGTGGAAAATTATTTTTTGTTAAATATTCTACAATTGCATCATTGCTTTTAAATACTTTCTCTCGATCAATATCAAATAAACGTGTTGTAACCATATAATGAAAATGTTTTTGATCTAATTGTTTAAATGCATTATATGATGCACGTAAACAAAATTTACGATTTGATTGACAGATAGTTCGAAGTTTGTTTAGTTTATTTTCTCCACGACCTTTTTTCACCAATATTTTATAATGAAACTCGAAATAATATGTTTTTTTACTCCAAAATAGCCTTTTATCAATATCTGTTTGTGGTACACCTTCGTTTGATGCTAATGATTTTATTTTAATACGTTTAATATTAAACTGTTTAAAATGTTCATGTACTTCTTTCTCAATTTGTTTAACTATTGATGGATATTCACCAGAATAAGATGATGATGTTATTAATTGTATATGTTCATCTTCTAGTTGTTGTGTAGCCGAGTCAATAAATATAATTTTATATTGTGTATTTTCACATGCTTTTTCTAATTTTTCAACAATTTCTTCAGTATTATATGAACAATCAAATGTAACATGTGCTTCGAATGTACCTTTGATAATATTTGTAGGTACAAGTGAATCTAATTTTGCTTTGTATTCAATACTTAACTTATCAACAAGATTGAAAACACTTTAAAAAAAATTCATATTTGAAAACTAAGACTTAGAATCTTTTTTTTCAAAACTTACATGTCTATATTTGAATTATCTGTTGGATCGCCACGTATGTCTTTCATTTCACTAAATATATGTGATACACGTTTATAATCATGTATTGAACGTGTTTGAATTAATTGTTCAGCAAAATCTAAATATCTAAAACCATGAAATAAATTTTTAAATAAATAATCTTTGTTTGATTGACTTGATCTTGAACTACGTTTTCGATAATATGAACTATTATTATTGGCATTGAACATATTCATAGCTGTGAGATTTTCATAAAATGCAACTTTTTTTAATCGAAATTTATCATAATATTTTTCAAGATAAATTGGTCGAAAATCAATTTCTTCTTTAATTTTAAATTCATTAGGTAGAAATATACATTCAATAGCTAATAAATAATTTTTTTGTAAAAGTATTTCAAAATTTTCAACACTATGAATACAAACATCATATTTATTCCATAATTTATGTAATTCAAATTGATGAAAGTAATCGAAATCAGGATCAAATTTTAATGGATATTTATCAGTTGATCGAGTTACAATCATAAGATCTCGATCAGATGTAGGAGTATTGGTACCATATACCCATGAACCATAATTATAAATATTTGCTACAGAATTTTCATTTAAATTGAGCTCATGTAAAATGATTGAAATGTCAGAACGATTCATTTTATATAATTTATTTGTAATGCATTCGATGTTTTCAGCCAGTCATTGCTTTATATAAACTGATGTCGAACTATTGAGTCAGTGTTGTGCAATTCACACGTGTCGATGTCTGACTTTGTCACCGCGATTGTCAAGTATGTGGCAATCAGAAGCAAAAACAGAAAAAAGAATGAAATATTCAAATAATAACTCCGTTACTTTAACTACCAAGATCAACTTAATCACTGTCAATAGATTTAGATAAACGTATAGTAATCAAAGCCCATGTTTGGCTTGAAATATCAGGCTCCCTTGGAATTCATTAGAAGGTTTCAAAACATTATCTAAAATGTATCGCAAATGCTAAATAAATGTCTGAAATGCCAAATGAAACCATAGGCGGCAGAAGCTGGAGGCTGGGTGAGGCATGAGCCTCACCAGAATTTGGTGTCTGGAGGCTCAGCCTTACCCAAATTATGAATACGATATTTTTTTGCACGATGGTTTAGACTTATCAAATGAATATTATTTCAGTGCGAAGATTCGAACTTCTAATATATTTATTTATATGTTGTGATCATAGGCGGCGGAAGGTATAGGCTTGATAGACTTGAGCCTCACCAGAAATGGGCACTATTAAGCTGAGCATCCCCAGAATTAGAATTTCAAGGATGGGTCAAATTCGAATCTGATATTATTTGGCTAGATCAACCTTATATTAGTTAAGATATTGAAGTCTTTTACGCGTTTATCTATATATAACGATGAAGCAAACTTGAAAAACGAGACGGTACTAAAGCCTACTATCTATGCCGTCATAATTCGTCACAACATCTTTGTTTTATTCACATATAGTGTTGTACAAACCAAAACGATTATAGAATAATGCAGTCAATGTCAGAACTATTTGTATTTAAGCGTTTGTCTTCGTCTTCGTGATGTATCACTCATTTCTCTATATTGAGTGAAAGCACAGTCCTAATAGAGTGTGGGTGTGGACACAGGGGAAATAACAGATTCCGGGATTCCTGGGTTCCATATGATTCCGAGGAACTCCAAGATATTTTCAAGATCTAAAAAACGGTAGAATTATTTGAGAATCCTTCAGTCTCTTTTATCATACGAATGTCTCCTGTTCCATGTTCTATGATGGACAGTGAACGACCACGGTACTACTATAAAAAGTGATGTAAACATTCATGCAAGCGGTGTGCATAGTACTTAGTAATTTCGATCTTAAAAAAAGGATTACCTGACTACTTGCAATAGCTTGTATTTTAGATTGATAATCAAATTGAAAAAGATAAGTGTTAATGAAAACAAAAATAAAAACAAAACCTATAATTATTCAATAGCTGAAACCTGTGAAACAACAATAAGTAAATTAGTTAGTAATGGTGTGGGTGTGTGGGTGTGAAAGCAAAATCAACGATTCACACCCACACCCACACAGTGGACAGCCAGGTGACAAAATCAATTTTCGAGATTCGAACCCATATCGTAGCTAGCATTGAAGCTACTATGGTCCTGATTTAAGAGTATCTTGGATGTCGCTCTATAGCGAGTATGCATTAAATATCAGGTACCACAAAGTACGTAAAATAGGTGAATATCATTAATTAGACCATATAAGTAAAATTTATATTTTTAATTGATGATCTACTTATATTTTGTAGTCATCAAATACTTGTACAGTGTTATGTATTTGCTATATATTACAGGCCGTCCGGACTTCTTGAAGCTCTTTAGGCTATAATAAGATCAAAAACTTCCAATCAGTATGGTGAAAAATAGTCACTGATTTATAATGCAGTTCATTTGCTGGATTTTGTCAGAGTTCAAATGGAAGTTTTAATCTATCTTTTGATAGAACGTATCATCATCTATCTTCAATAGATCCTCAAAGATGCGCCATTGAACCCTTGTCGAGATTTTTTATTTTTATGACATTTTTTAGTACACCGTCATGGTCTCCCTCAAGCTCACTGAAAAATCGACTTTCGAATTTCGGCTTGAAACTTTGAGCAGAGAAAGGTCTCAATAAAACTGGTTTATTCTGAAATTCTGAAATTTCTTGGTTGCTCCTATCTTTAAATATGAACACATAACATTTTGCGCTTTAAGTAATGTGAAAAAAAGTACTTTTTCTTACACTCGTATCTCAAGAGAGAAGGAACCCAAAAATCTGAAACCATCAGAACAAACTAGTCTGATTGAAACCCTTCTCTGCACAAACTTTCAAATCGAAATTTGAAAGTTGATTTTCCAAGTAAATCTGACAAAGGCCACGATGTTCTGCTGAAAATTGCTGTAAAAATCAAATATCTTGATAGAAATAAGCAAGAAGCACGAGTCTTTTTCAGAGTGTTCATAGCTCATTAGAGCCTACATAATGCACATAGTCTCGACCCAATAGCGATTTGGCAACTGGCAATTGCTTCTGATCCCTTTTTTCTGTCCAACGTGACCCACATCCTCCAGATAGCTGCGATCCATCTCCTCAATTATTTCTATCCTATCTGATATAATGATCGACAAAAAAAATTAAGAAATAACTGTTTATAATTTTTATAAAGGGCTTTTGCAGGGAAATCGAAAATATTTCGGCATTCCATGGGACTTCAAGGGTTCCATGAGGTTACAAGGGACTCCAAAGGGTTGAAATCTGCCGTTTTCACTTTGGGGTGTTGGTGTGGACGTCGAAGAAGAAAACAAAATAAACCAAAGCCAACACTCACCCACATCCACACCCTTTCGTCAACGAAGACATTGATAGAAGAAAAAAGTTACTTCGGATAATAAAAAAAAAGTTTTTTACTGAGCCTCACCTGATTTGGAAACGTTCCGCCGCCCCTGCCCAAATTGGGTCTATAGATTAAGGCGTAAGAGGGTGATAGTTCAAATAAAGAAAATGGAAGTTGGCAAGAATCTGACAGTATCTTCAACTTTCAATAACTACGTAGCGTAACTTTTGAGAGGAGATTAAAATGTCTTTGGTGTTCTCTTACTTGGACGAGACTATGAAACTCCGCTTTTGTTTTCGAAACAAATTTCGAAAACAAACATAAATGCGGACGACAGTAGGTAATCATAGTAAAACTGAAGTATATGGTTTAGGCAGCGATTTTTTCAAACGACTTAGTTAACAACGTAGCAATACCGCTCTGTTTATGTACGTTGCCTTGCCTCTTGCACATTTGGATGCGTTGGCCTCTGCCTATTCGTAAAGAGAGAAAGAAACAGAAAATGTAAACGAAAACAGAGTTACCTGTCATGTTTTCATGTTGACATTAATCGACTGTGCACATTTGCGCTCATGCTTATTGCTATTGATGTTCTCTTGTTGTTAATTGTATCAACAACCAGGAAAAAGAGTCACAACCATGACCAAACGTCCCATAGATGCATGCTTTAAGTTTTTTACTTGAATTGAATATGCTTGAATGATGGTTAGTATGCTAGTTGTGTAACTATTTGTCTTAAAATTTTTCTTCTCGTTATCTTTCTGACAATAAGTATGGTTTTCTATTGCCGAAGTATATCTTTGCCAAAAAGTTTGTCGGCAAATAGAACCATATAACTAAATATTTTCGATTGTAATAGGTTTATTTTTTAATTTTTTTCGGTTTTTTCGTAGAAAAAAATTAAAAACCACAAATACGCTTATCTAAAAGACAACACAGAAACTGGAAGATTAAATAAGGAAAATATGATTGTTTTATTCTAAAAAACAAATTTATATGGACACATGATCATCGACGAAAAACGACTCTGCTGAACAATGACCTACAACTCTGCTTCTCATCGGACAAGAACCTTTAATAGTCATGAGATTGCGTCATAATCCGAGAAGAACAACAACAAAGATAAGAGAGAAATAGCAAATCACTACGATGGACAATAAGACAGAAACAAGTTGTGCTATCTATAAATCGGCGTGCTTTTTGAAGAAAACTAATTTTCTCAAGAGAGAATTCTAACAATAGTTTCTTCGTTGACATATCTTATAATCTAATTCAACAACAGAAAAAAAAAAAAGTCATCAGTCGGAAAGTTTGAATTTTATGTCTTATTTTTAGATGAATGTTTGCTATATCAATCTGCGTACAGGGTATAGGAGCGTGTGAAAGTGTAGATCTGATGTGGAGGTTCGCATATGGGTATGGGTGTATGTGCGTGTGAGTGTGGCGTCTGGGCGAAAATTATATGGGCTAAATCATTCGTTAGCGACGTAACATTGCAAACTTGGAGGTATGCATATCTTGGAATTATCTGCTGGTTTAGGTGTGATGTTTAAATTTTGTACGAGTCTCTATTTACTCTAGATGTCATGAAAGAATTAGCACTCTAGAGCTTTGTCCAGAGGAGTTCTTAACGAAAAACTAGCGTTATCGACGTGACAGCAAAAAGCACATCACCTGTCATTTGATATACTTTGGTTTTTAAAAATTTCCAAGTGTTGCAGAGTTGCCGATTACTTAATGCGTAATACTAGGCATGACTCCTAAGGCTACCAAATCTCGGTGTAAAATTATTTTGAGCATGTCTAAATTTTGCAAAAAACAAAATTTATTTGGCGTTAGCTACCTGAGTGAGTATGAGACTTCACTACCAATCAAATGCTCTGGTAACGAACTGAAAAGTTCGAAATAGATTCCAATGGGCTCATGTTAATGGTAGGAGTCCCTAGAATAATGCTAAGACAAATATTTTCGTATAAGTTCTGTCTAGAGGTTCTGAAAGATCGATTTTTTTTAGGGAACTTTTTGAAGTCCGATCTTGCTGAAAATTTTACCCTATATGCGGCTCATACCCTAGAACCTATGCTGAAGTTTTCAAGTTTTTTTCTTATTCGGTTATCGAGATATTCGCTAATTACTTCTTAATTAGTTAATCATTAATTACTTAATTAATTACTATGTGAAAGGGCAGACAATTTTACATAAGCCTATACAAAAACAATTTACTCAAAAAACCAATACTGATAGAGATTTGCTTTCAAAAACAACGTGTGAATGTCCCGTTTTCGCTAATTTAGCCCATATACAAATACACATTCACGCCTCACACCCACACCCAAAAACATTTATTAATCTTCAAATAATACTATGGATCGAAACAGAAAGTATCTTTCCTGCTTTACCATTGAATGTTTCATCTATGTCAATTTTAAATTATTGGAACAAAGAAGGTGTATATGATCAAAACATGCAAATACTTCCTGAACAAGTTAAATATTTAACACACTTACAAATCGATTGATATTTCATATCATACATTACCTCATTTATTAATTAACTCCTGTTCAGTTAATGAACTCATTTGTATTTGTCAATGTCATCGATTGAACGTCATACATCTCAATGCTTTTATTGTTAAGGATTATCAATCAGAAGAAGACATATTACTTCATCTAAATCAATTATTTCATTGTCTAACCCATCTAAACGTTTGTTTTCTTGAAGGTAAGAAAAAAACTTTGGATATTTAGAATATTCATATATAATTTGATTTGATAGAAATGAACATATCATTTAAACCATTAGAACCATTTTTATTCAGAATCTATCAATCAAAACATTAATCGAATCTAATTTTCAATATAATTTTGCAAGAGATATCCTAATGCATAAAAAATATAAGAACTTTGCTTTTTTTCTTGATGTCCTTCTTTTGGCTTGAAGGAAACTGTTTATATATCGCTTATGAACAAGACAGATTATCGGAAATGAAAACATCAATTTATAATTCGTGTAAATGAATTAAACTTCGATAATATACGTTTAACAAGTCCAACTGGTTCATTGAATCAATTAAATCTTGAATATGTTGTATTCGACCGAGTATCAATGCTCAATGCTCGATTCTCACTTGTTAATCTGAGAGAAACATCATTTATCTACTCACGATTAAATAATGTCAAGTTTTCAGATTCATCATTAGCTTATGCTAGTTTCGACAGTACGGAATTGCATGAAACAGACTTTGGTAATACAAATATGATAGATGTGCAATTTTTCAATAGTGATTTGTGTACAACAACGTTAACAGAAATACAAGTGCAACAAATAATATGTACAAATAGCATACTACCGAACGCAACAGCATGTGAACAAGCAAAAACAACCAGTAGTAAGCTATTCAATTTACTTCACATATCAACTGGAAACATAATTCTTTTCTAGCACCATACATGATAATGACATCGACAACAACGACAAAAGAAGAACTTTCTACAACACAACTAAGTAAGGAAAAATTTTAGTTCTGATTTAAATAGGTTTTTGAGAGAACTAATATCATAATAGCTCGTTATTTTCACCGACCTCTAGAAAATGAATCCCATGAATTGTTAATTTATCATGTATATCGAGTCAAATCATACAATCAATGAAAAAGGAAATCTTCAGTGTTTTTTTGTATCTTTCACTGCAACATTCATTGACGTTAATTAAACATTTCATCATTTTTTTTCATATTTTAACGATTGATGATATCACCACTGAGTTTCGATCTGCCATTGAAATACAGACGCAGCTATCCAATGACTAAAAACATGGCAAAAAGTGATATAATTTACATCATTTTCTTGAAAATTTTTTGATTAAATGTGATGATAACACATGAAAGACATATCACTTTCGATGATGAAACAGACCTTATTTTTTATATTTGTTAAATTCATGAATGAAAATCGAAATTTTCATTCATAAGAATAATGAAAAATGCACAAAAATCATTTGATGAAAATGATTAAAGACACATGAAAGTCCTATCATGAAAAAGATGAAAATTTTGCTAGAATCATTATCGCTATTTGGTGCAAAGAAAACGAAAAACGGTAAGACAGAATTTCTCCACCTAAATCTCGGCAACGTCGAATCTCCGGTAGAATTTCAAGAAATTTTTAATTCAACCGGTATTTTGATAATATTGCTGAAATTTCGATATTGTCGAAATTCCCACGATATTACGACAATAAAATTTTCTGCTGGATATTTTATTGTCCAATGGTCGCTGAATGTATGACAATTTGCACATAACCAGAGTGCCGAATATAGCAAAAAATTCAGCTTTCTCTTAAGTAACCACGAAGACGATAATTACTTTGTCAGGGATAGAAGTTATTAGATAATAAATTAACTACAATTTTATTTTCTTTAAATAACATCAGTAACAAATAAAACAGGTGTAGGTGCGTGATAAAATTCTGCGGTTTCAAAAGTTACTGAAAATCGTAACTGAAACCATTAAATCAACAAATACATGCAAAAGTTTTAAATGTTTTGAGATATTTTCATTATTGCATTGTTCAGATAAAACACACCACACATTTCGATACTTACACAAAACAAAATTGTACATGTTTACACTGTAAAAAAGATCCAGAGAATAATAAACGCTTAAAAGGGTTGATAAAAGTTCAACATATAAAACCTTTGTCAATCGTTTATGAGAGGATCGTAAATCCTGCGAAAAATCCTTTCTAAAGAGAATATGAATAGATTTATGAAAGGGTTCATAAGATTCATAAATCCTTAAAAGGTTTGATATACATTGTACTTTCATAAATTCATTGTTATGGGTCATGAGCATCATAAGCATTTTTAAATACTCTTCGGAACCCTTCTGAAAGGATAAATGAAGATACAATACTTGAGTATCACATTTCGAAAGGATATTCAAAAGCGTTTATGATCATCATCAATAGTCTAAAAAGCTTATAAAGAGGTTTATGAAAGGATTTATTGACTTCATAAAACATCTCAAAGATTTATGAATAGGTATATGAAGGATATTATCAATCTCATCAAAAACCTAACGGTTTCATGAAAAGGTATATGAAGCATTCTAACAGCAACATTAATAGCATCGAAGGGTTAATAAAAGACTGAATAGGGAGATTCATTGTCATTGCTAAGCATTCTTCGTGTTTATGAAAAATATTTGCAAAAATGACTAATATTTTTTCACAACTACTGGAGATACATGACCGTAGTATGTAAGGCTTCGTAATTATCAGATACTGGCTTTCAGGCTTACGAAATGTTAGACGAAACTGTCTTCGACCATCGTCAATGTATCTGAAGTTTGATGAGGCATGAGATTTTCGGTCAGCCATCTCAACAATGGGGTCATAGCTAGTTGAAAAAGGAGTGAAACTATACAAGTTTAATAGAATTCTCTTAATAAGTTCTTCAATACAGCGAAAAGAACAAAATAAAGATATGAAAGTAGATTAAGCAAAATTACTGGAATGGATTTCGCGCGATTAGTATTTGAAAACATTGAGGATTATAAAATGACGCGAAAAATAAACAACTAGAAGGAATCAAGGGGGGAAAAGCGGATCCGAGGATCCGCTTTTTCCCTCTTGGAAGGAATCTAATCAGCTCATTGAAATGAATCTGTTCATACGATCTTTTATGATTTCTATAAAACCAAATCGAAACCTAGAGTATGGTCTTCTATCAGGGCACAAGATCGTATGAAAATTGTATAAGATCTTGAAACTATCTTATATGCAAAGCCTAAAGTCACTATTTCTAATAAAGCGTACAGTACGATTTTTGTGTAATCTTCTTCTGATATCCTATAATACTCATCAAAAACTTTATGGAATTCTTGACTGCATCCTATTGTTGAATCTCTCGCAATATTGCTCACCAGCTCGCCATTCTCTGCTTCGCAATCACCTATTTTCTGCTCTAAACAGCTTTGCTCTCGAAAAAACGAACGAAACTGTGCACTCACTTGAATAATTGCTAACTCTTCACCATGTTGCTCGTGTTCAACCGAAATAAGATAAATACTTTTTATTCCAAAAGTTTATATTTACCTTTGACGACTTTCTTGAGGTTTGTCTAAATCAAACAAGATTAACTAGATAATAAAATTTATTCTTACCTATTCAAGATGTCTTTCAGCTTCACCTAAATAGAAAAAGATTGATACGATAATAAAATTTATCCTTATCTGTAAGACATGCTGGTCAGCATTACCAAAAATAGAGAAAGATGAGTTTAACAGTAAAGTTTTTGTCTGATGAATAAGAAATGCTGTTCAGGAGGGTGTGGCTGTGAGTCGGTGTGGAGTGTGGAATGTGGGTCTAGGTCAGGGTGGGTGTGCGAGGGTATGTGTATGGAGCTTCAGTTCAATCATATGTACACCCAAATCCACACCCACACCGTCAGTTTTTATCTTTTGCATAACAGAAGATCAATGTGAGTATTTATTAAATCAATACCCAAAAGTTTTTGGAATTTATAAAAAATCTTGGTGATTCATAAAAAGCAATAAAAGAACAAATAAATCTGTTTTATAAACAAATATAAACATTTGGTTTTTTTGACCAACATCAAAAGTTAACGAAATGTTTATCAAAAGAATCAGCAAACTTTCTGTGGTTTCAATTATTTCATTTTATTCTTGTTCATCTGCAAAAAAATCAACAAGCAAAAAAGCAAAAAAGCAAATGATTCAAATGTGTAAAGAATATTACCATGAAAATATTAAAAAAAATTAATTTAATTAATGACTTCGAGAAAAATTATCAATCAGAAGATGCTATTCGTCGATATTCGAAACAATCATTTGTTTTTAAATGAATTAATAAAGCATTACAAACCAAAGATAATGAATTATTACATAAATTTGGATTTTTTATTGGTAATCTTCGAGAAAACCTTGAACATCAACATGAGAAGATTTTGTCATCAGAAGAAAATACTTTAAATATTTATCAAGAAGTTTAACTCGACAAAGAAGAATTTGTCAAATTGAAAGAGTATCAAGATAAACTTATTTCAACAAATGGATATTAATTAACTAGTCGATAAAAATTATTAGCACTCGATTTTGCAAAGAAACGAAGAAAAAGAACTGATATCATTCCTGTTCTTTTGCATATTCAATATGATACTAAAAAAGTTGATAAAACAATTATCTATGGGAATATGGATCAACTTAGTGAATATCCAGATGAACAAGGAGTTTTATTTGATTTAAATGCATGTTTTGAAATTGAATCGATCGGAGAAAATAAATCATTATCAATAATAAAAATGAATCTTTCAAATGAAGGACGAAAAATCACTAAAGATTTTATTGAATTAAAACAAAAACAAACAAAACAAATAATGCATCCATTACAGAGGTGTCCACAGGGCACATTTTTTCGCCCTGCCCTGCCCTGTTCTAGGTGTCTGTTCCAACCTGCCCTGCCCTGAAAAAAAATTATTTGAAAATTTTCTTCCTGCCCTGTCCTGCCCTGCAGTACAGGACAGGACAGGGCAGGACAGGATGCCCTGCAGATCAAAAAGAATATTTTAATGCTGATATTTAACCCTAATACTACCAAGTGAGTCAAAAACGACTCATACTTAAAAAGTTTGAAATACAGCGGAAATATTTTGTTATTTTCTGATTTTCAACAGCAAGTAGTATTTCACACGCATTAAATTGTAATGTTGGGTCTAAAAAAGATACTCATCGCCTCTTTTTGAATCAATATAAGCCTTTGACGCGATATTAAGTCACCATTATGAAACAAACACAAAGCACTGAAAAAACAAGTTAAATTTATTTTTTAATCTGAAATCGAATGAATAATCTATTATTCTAATTGGATAGCTCAGATCTTTGAGAAAAGTGCTTCTTCTATGGATTGAGAACATCCAATTAGAATAGAAAATGATTCATTCAAGTTCAAGTTCAGAATTTAACTTGTTTCACCTTTCTGTTATATGTTTGCTACATAATAAAGACATCATCGCATCAACGGCTAATATTGACTCAAGAAGGAGTGATAAATATCTTTTTAAATCCGACATTATTATTTTATTCGTGAGAAATGCTACTTGCTTTTGAAACTCACGAAATAATAAAATATTTCCACTGTATTTTCAAATTTTTTAGTATGGATAAAATAATGGTCCACTAGGTAGTACTAGGGTTAAACCAGGACGCCAAATGTTTTATTGATTCCTTATTTAAAATACGATTTTTTTCCTCTTGCTAAAAGTCGTAGTAATTGATTAGATCTACATGATGAAATGATGACAGCAGTAGAAATGCTTGGGAAAGTCTAAATAAAAACATCATTTTCATGAATAGAAGAGAAAGAGGAAATATCGAGATATAAATCAGCAGATGGTGATGGTGATGGTAATAGCATTATTTTATTTTTATTTGGCGTACTAAAGTAACAAGAAGATACTGACAATTGCAAATATATGTTCATTGTTATGATTTCATTATTCTTTTCTTTTCTTTGTAGTACTTTGATTGAACTTTATGCTCATTATAGCGATATAGTAGTTTTATGTACTAGTTGATAACGCTATCTGTGTTGTTTATCCCTTTTTTCACATTTTCGAGACATAAAAATACTCGTATTTCTAAACAAAAGTTAGTATATGTGAAATTTTCAGGGCATGGAGATATCGCCCTGCCCTGCCCTGTTGTTTTGCCTTCTTTGCCCTGCCCTGTAGCAGGGCAGGGCATTTTATAAAATCGGCGCCCTGCCCTGTCACAGGGCAGGGCAGGATACAGGGCAGGACAGGTTTGCCCTGCCCTGTGAACACCTCTGATCCATTATTTTTGGAAGATTATTGAGTACTTTAAGTGAATACGATAAATCATAAAAATATTTTCAACAATTATTGAATGATTCAAATGATGAAGATCGTGCTTGGATTGAATATAATATTGGTCGTGTTCTTGCTCTCAAAGAAGAATGAAAAAAAAACTCGAGAATATGATGATCGTGCATATGATCAAATGATGAACAATAAATCAGCACGAACCAAAGATTCTGCACATGTTCTCAACAATATTGGTCTTATTCTCTATCGACAAGGAAAATTCGATGAAACTATTGATTGTCATCAACGAGCGCTAAAAATTCGAGAGAAATTATATCCTTTCGTACATGCTGATATGGCTAAAAGTCTCGGTAATATTGGTAACATTCTCTCCGATCAAAGAAAGTACAATGAAGCTCTTGATAATCATCAACATGCATTGAAAATTGAAGAGAAATTTCATCCATTTGGCCATGTCGATATTGCTCACAGTTTGAAAAACATTGATATTTGCTACCAACATCTGAACGACCGATACATGACACTTGACTATTATCGACGTGCATTGTCTATTTATGAAAAGTTTCTTCCTCATGAACATCCATGTCGACAGAAAACCGAACACAATATTTGTCGACTTACTGAAGAATTCTGCTCTCGTTCAATGTCACAGTGAACAATAAAATTTCACTATCGATATAATAATATTTTGCTAAATTATTCAAATGTTTGTTTTTGATTGTTAATATTCGATAGTTATTGATTTATAGCTTTGATCAATTAACATTTTCAATTAAATTTTCTTTATTGTATGAGGGTCGAGATCGATAAAAAAAACTTGAAATGACAAATAAGATTTACTTTTTGTGAATGTGAATGTGTGTATAGATAAAATGAGTACCAACACCCACACCTACACTCTCGACAAATTTCAAAAATACGAACATTTGGATGAATTTTTTCCATGCACTCAAAACATTCTAAATCCATGGAATTCAGGCAACAGCTCTTCAATGATTTATTTATTGTTTATGAATATAATTTTTTCCTTTTATAAATTGTTTATGTAAGTTTTCTTTCACTTTATTCTCTATATGACTAATTAAGAAATTAAATAAAAGATTCCTTTTTTTTAATTGTTGCTGGCTTTCATTATTCTTCTTTTACGAATCTATTTCCAAATCCCAATAAAATACTTTTAGACAACAAGAAAAAGAGGATGAAGAAATTCATGTTTTATGTCTTTCATCAAAGTGTTCAACTGTCGACAACGACGAGAATAAACTATGAATTTGAATAGATATTAAATTTTTGTACTCGATAATTGTACTTATCGACTACATAAAGGTTGCCGTGTCGATCGAATGATAAATCCCAGGAACAATTAAATTGATTCAATTCACTTCCTTTACCATTTCCACCAATAACGACACTTTCCTGTGCGGCTACTTCTGACCAATGCATAATTCGATCATTTTCTTGGTCAATCACATAGACAGTACCCGATTGATCGACAACAACTCCGTAAGGATATGACAATTGTCCAAGACCAGTTCCTTGGTCTTGACCACCGGCTACGACAATTCCTTGTTTTGCATCTTCTTTCCATTTCATTATATGATGATTCGAATACTCAGGTGGGTGTCAATGAAGGCAATACCCACATCTACACACAAATCCACCCCATACCCACACCCGCCCACCCGCACCCACATCTTGCTTTTTCGCCGGATGAAAAAACACATATTTTGTCATTCATTGCGCTTATGTGCTCGTTTTACATTAATTCATTGTTTTACAACATTAATTTTATTTTCTCAAAATACAATAACTATTGCAAGAGATCTTTCTATTGTCAAAAGTTCTTCGTTTTATAAATGAACCATTCTTCGTAGACGAGAAATCTTCTGTCTTATTGCTACTAAAAGCTTGAAAAGTGCTTTTCGAAATGTATTTCCACCAACTAATGTATAAATATAAAATGGCATTCCATTAGCCAAAAAATTCAGAAGTAAAACTAAACTGTAGATAAAATTGTCGATAGCCACTTGTATGTTAGTTGATGGTCTATACATTGTTATTGTTGCATACAATTTTTGAATACCCAATGGGAGACCAAATATAATAAGAAGTAAAATTTGTAGAAGAAGCATCATGAGAAGACGATAATCGTTTTTATTTAAGTGTTGTCTTCGTTTTGCCCTGTTTGATACTATAGTAGTTGCAGTTGATGTATTTCCTGGTTCAATGTGACTTCGTGATTGACGTATATTATTGATTGTCATCAATCCAAATATTAACATAAGGAATACAGGAATAAAAATACTTACAAATGTAAACGTTAAATCTGTGACAAGACGACACAGTACAGTTGCTCCATAGCATTTCAATGGTGCATTTATTAAATTTGGTTCATAGCAATAGAGAATATTACAAAAGATAATAATTGACAAAATGAAAACAATAATTATACTACGTTTAGCATTTTTCAATGTGCTCATCTGTCGATAACGAACATTTGCGCTGGATAATAACCATCGATCAATGGCAGCTAAAAGAATCAACCAAAATGCTACTGGTCTTGCAACATTTAGAACAAAAGCTCGAAGTTTACAAAGACATCTATCTGTATTTGTTAAATCAGCAGCCCAACCAGATAATGTTCTTGAAGTAAGACCAGTGAGAATTGCAATTAAATTAGCGATAGATGAGACTAGAAAAAATATTGCACATGGATTTGAACGAAATGATCGTTGAGATAAAACGAGAATATTAAGAATATTTCCCGTTGTTCCAAAGAGAAATATAAATATTGAAAAATAACGATTGAATTTAGTTGACACATTGTTAATATATGCGATAAACTGAGCATCAGATGACATCTTAGAAATTCAATGGATCAAGTATAATCTTAACATAAAAAGAAATCTTAATGATCAATACATTCTTGTTTTTATCTTATTTTCAATTATCTCATCTCTTTAAAGATTAAAAATTGAGGATGATGTCGCAGAGACTATGTATTTTCCAAATTTTGCATTGACATTCAAACTAAAATTAGACATCTACTTATTAAGGAGAAAATTAATTAATAAAATATATATCACACATCTCTCAAATTTTCAAGTCAAATATTTGAATTTCAAGACATGCAAGAACGTTATTTGGTTATTTCTACCCGTTGTTTTTAATGGACATTCTTAGAAACAAAGGCTACAATGAAAAGAAAGCCACGAATGTGTTATAGGCGAAGATATTATTTTCTTTGAATGAAATGGAAAATTTTTCCTGGTATTCCCTGATACTTACCTGAAATAGAATATTGAAATCAAATACTTTCTCACTCAACTTCAGTGCCTTCTCGACTGTGATCCATTTTAAATGATAGAGCTAAAAATTTAATTCTACTAGCACTCACCGCCACTCAATATGTAAACAATCTTATATAAATACGAAGGAAATACGTTGTTAATCACCTACTTTTACTCTTTCAAAAGTCATTTTCACAAGTTTTTCTATTATAAAATGAAAGTTAAATTGAAAAGATAATCCCTTTCAATTCATTAAAAATTTTGTCACTAAAACTCACTTGTTCTACTTATTCAAGGGTTATTAATCTGTATGGACAACATTGCAACAGAAAAATGAGTTTTTATGAGAAAGTGTGAATGAAATGTAAGTGGTGGATATTCACTAAGACTCTTCTTTTATAATGGAAAAACGGGAGACAGCAGGTGATTAATTTCTGTTAGCGGTGATTCGCCGTCATTCTCTTCTCGACCTGTTTCTCTCTATTCTCTTTCTCTTTCTTCTTTACTGGTATTGTTATATTTTCTTTGTTCTCTTCTCTCTTATGATGATGTATATATAGATAACGTTTTAAGGACATTTGAAGAATTAGATTAAAAATAAATAAGGTCAAGTCCGTCGATACGAGCTAATAATAACATATTTTCTTCGTCTGTTTATGACTTTGTTCAGACATGGAATGAGAGTAGATGTTAGTAGATACGGTTTCTCTGAAGCACGATTGTTAATTAGTTTTGAAGTGTACAGCGAGAAAAGTGAATTCCTAGTCCGACGAACAGACTTTGACAGATCCTTCGACAGGCTACTTCTTTGACTAGCAGCTTAGTCAGGATTTTTCTTATAGGAAGCTGAGCCCCAGGCTTCGTACGTATGCCATTATCTTTGAGCCAATGCGAACTGTGATAAATCTATCAAGGATACTTGTTTTTGTGAACTAATTTGCTCCATTGAGTTTCATATTTTAAATCCTTTTCGTATTCCATCATTTATAATACATAGAAAATTAAAAATATATCACAAACGAACATAATCTGAATCATATTCATTTAGATTTATATCATTTAAATAGCAAAATATAGGTATCCATGTTAATTTTTCAGAGTTTCTAGACAAAAATGTTTTGTTTTTGAAATGTATTATCAAGCCAGACAAATTTTCTTTGTAATTAGTATTTATCAGAACAGTCATTCTCTAAGTATTTCACTATTTAACGTCAAATAGTAGAAAATATAGTTTAAAAAAAATAAGTACTATCTTTTATTATCCGATAAGCCGAGCGATTAGAGCAACATATAAATTATTAATAATACATTACATATAAATTAAAAAAATTCTTGAAGATGAAAAAAAACATCAAACATCTACAATTTGTTAAATTGCATTGGACGCCATTACGTAGAAGAAACGGTAATGAAATTTCATTCATTGAAAATATGTAGATTAAGTCTTACATTCAGAAAACTGCAAATAACAATAAATAAAATATTTTCTCTCTCATCTTTTTTTGACAACATACAATCCTTCTTAGCAGATGAATTTATCTCGAGCATGAGTCTCAGAATTTCAAGGACATCGGTATCGACTGTTGAACTGTGACGAAAAAGTCTGTACATCAGTTTTCGAACAAGAAACAAGTTTTTTTTTGTATTCACAATAATAACATATGTGTTTATGATTCAACTTACTATATTAAAAAATAACGGAAGTAGAATTAGTTTTCGTCAAACAAGTAGTATATCGATGGAGAAAAAGATCTTGTTCGAATCATGCAGCTTCTAGAAAATATTCTACAATAACAAGAGAGATTAGTCTTATTTTAACCTAGAAACGACCAGACAATTCAACTCAAAATATTCATGCTCAATATTCTATGTATAGAACGATGAAGAAATCCTTTTCATCACACATCTAGATCTAAGCTCACAAGAGAAATATGTTTAGAATGATGAAAGAAATAGAAAGAATACGTGTCAATGAAAAATTCACTTTATTAATGCTCTGGTGATATTTTTGGCATAATAAAAAAAGAATTATTTGAAAATATCAACGAAAACTGTTCAAAAAAGAATAAAAACTGAATCAAATGCATTTTTTGACACAGATTTTATGCCAAAAGCTTTTTTGTTATTATGAAATATATGAAACTACCTAGTCACATAGAATTGAAAATTTATTTTGTTGCAGAAAAATTTTAAACATACAACGTAAAAACTCATCTTGTCCTGCATATTTTCATTTGTTTGTTCTAGTACTCTATCATAAGCTGATTTAGAACATAGATGATACTATGCAAATGATGTATTAAAGCAAACATGAGATTGTATTTCGTCCCTAACATAAGCTGATTTAGAACATAGATGACACTGTGAATAACGTATTAAAACAAGTAAAAGATTTTATTTCATTTCTATTATAAGCTGAATTAGAACATAGATGATACTATGCGAATGACGTAGTAAAACAAGCAAGAGATTTTATTTCGTTCAGTGAAATAGAGTAGATAGGAGCTATTCTGAACGCTATGCTAAAAATATAGTAATATTCAAGTTTTTATATTTGATCACTTTCCAAACAAACACAACATCGGATTGAAAATTACCTGCTAGGGAAATTATAGATAATCTAGTTTTGAACATTTGGATATCAAATTCTGTATTATTCGGATGAATAATCAATATTGCAGCAACAAAAAATAAAGCATGTTCCAGTAATCAACATGTATTGATGATTTATGTATTGTTTTTTGTACTGGATTTAAAAAAAACAGATTAACATTTCTATATTTCAAACTTTTATGAGTTCTCAAATATATAATAAATTATAATTGACAAAAACTGAAGAAAATAAATTAAAATAATGCGAAAATAAGAGACTAAGTACCATTCTGGTCGAAAACGTCAATATTAACTAATCTTATTTGTTTTAAAAACTATGAATCTAACATATAAATAGTTCAACTATATGCAAAACATAGATGATAGATTTCATCTAAATCAACGTGGCTCAAATCAGATTGTAATTATAACAGATGTTTCGATAAAGACAGGACATCGATTGGCCCTCAGTGTCTTACAACATAACGGATAACTATTCGTTTATTTGTGGTAGGAATCAGTATACACCTTCGTTAATATGTACATTGCGATGCAACGTGTAAAAGCAGTAACAATATCACATGACAACCGTCCACCAGTCAAAAAGATTTTAGCATATTTTAATACTTAAAATGCCAAATGGCTGAGTTTTGTACATAAAAAAAGAATGATATATTCTTAGATATACTACGAAACTCTTTAATGGAACTGCAAAGATATGTGAATCTGCCATCATAAACAATGGGTGATTCTTTCAGAGTGTACCAGAGTTTACATCGACTTTATCTGAATGAAATGAAACTTTCAGAGCTTGTAGTACTTGATATTCTGATCTAAAAACTCATCTTCAAAAAATTTCACAACGATGCTGTGTAGCTTTCGATCACCAACTCCAGGTGTATTTCCAGCCAAAACCTGATTTCTCGATTTTCTTTGTTTCACATGATAGAAAACTGAAACTTTCACAGTATGCACTATATATGTAGTTAATAAAACAATCATTTCATTCGGTGGAAATTTTTTTCTCCGATGTTTTCTTCCTATTGAAAATTTTCTCATAAAAATCGACTTTTTCGCAATTTTGGAAGCATAATGACTTCGACAAGAAACAAGAGTTAGTTATCCATTTTCTACGCGTTAGAATCGTATTTGAACATACAATTCAGTTATGAGACTTTGAAAGATTTCAAATCAAAGCCGGCCTCTATAGAGGGAATTTTAGGGGACGGATTTTGACTTTTTCCTTAACTTTTGAGCTGTCTACTGCGAAAATTGGGGATTCATGTGGATGGGTGTAGGTGTCGGTATGTGACTGGGTGTGGCACTGGGTATCACGGGGTGTAGGTATGGATGTGGAAAAAGGTGTTGGTATCTCTTTCACTTAAGAACCACACCCACACCCACACCCTTAGACAATCATTTGTAAATTACGTGAATAAAGCCATGAATAAGAAATGAATTTCTTGTATTATTATTAAGCTCACTTAGAATCAAGAAAATCAGGAAGAATAATTTTAATAAAGTAGTCATATATTGCACATTTTTATGATGTCTGTCAACAACACTTATAATATTGTCTATTCGAAAAGCATATTGATTACCTTCCATTAAATATTTCAAGTAAATTTCAAGTAACTTTTTTTCGTTCTGGCAAACAGTGAAATTTTATTTAAAGTGTTTTCTTATGATAGAGAATGATTCTACACTCAGCTATCGATGATCATATAATTCTGACTAGAAAATCTGTGAAAAAAAACAAAAAAGATTTTATTCAGGTTTAATTATATAATGAAAAATAAATTTCATGATAACATGACTAAGAAAAACTATTTTCCTACGAATATTTTATGGATGTTTAATAAGATTATTGATCAGTATAGAAATATTTTTCATGTGTGAGAAATAAAAATAAAAATAAAAATCCCGATCGACATTGACCGTTCATTATTGTAACGAATTAAGATATTAATTATATTTATAGAATACACATAATCATCAAATTAATCAACTCATTATTTCAAAGTCCTTGACGAAGAAACAATTATAGTATTTTGTACTAATTTTTCTTTGGAAATCATTTTACTCATACACGCCATCTGGTAATCTTTTCGATATTTGTAAAGGTGAAATACTAACAGTAGTATTGTGGTAGTTTTACTCACCCGATTGTGTTTAAGAAATCTCTGCTTTATGTTAAGTTTATATATTAAATGATGAAAGATTGTTTTAATCTTTTCATGTTAGTATATGAAATTAATGCAGTTCTAAAGCTACTTGAGAACTGACCCTTGAGGAGAGTCGAAACCATAGCGTAGCATATTCTTTTACATAATACTCACCTTAAAGATCTTAAATTATATATGTTGATATCTTCTACACCGCCTCATAATTTCTCATGATAGAGATGAAATCATGATTGTGATAGTCATTTTATCATATTCACCCTCATGATTTCTCCATTAATTAGGATGAAATCTCTATTGTGATAGTTGTCTTTTTATACGCACATCCTCACCCTCACACTCTCTAGAACCAATGTAAATATCTCTGTTAGCTGTCTTTTTTTATCTTTCTTTACACAAAAATTGTATGTCTTTTAAGAATGGGCCAATCAGAGCTGTGCACTCTGCATCTTAGTGGAGTTTCATTGAAACAGGTGGAGAAATTTAGGGTGTGGATGTGGGTAAAGTAAGTATACAATATTCACACCCACACCCAGGTGGTTCAAAACCATTCTTATTGTTAAATTAGGATACAATGCCGAGCATACCGAAATGCACCTTGTGTAATGGCAGATTGGCACGTTCGATAAGAGATGACAAAGATGGTTCCTCTTGGAATACTGAATATTGATCAAGAATTTCGATTAAACATTTTGTTACAGCATCAAATACTTCTGAAAGATTATTCAACGGTACGATAAGTGTTGCTGGTATTAATCCTTCATTTGCAAATTCGCCAAAATAACTACCTGTCAACAGTTTAATACCTTCATTTGTGATTAACTTGAGAAAAACCATATATTCCTTGCCACTGTAAATATTTATTCTTTCGATTGGACGATTGAAAAAATGTCGATAGTTCATCGATCAAATTTGGATTTGGAATGAGTTCTGTTGGTAAAAAGATGAAACACCAACCATTGGATGTAAATTCGCTTTCCATTCATTTAATTTCAGTACCATCATTCAGATGTAATATTTGATTCAAATCAATAATCACATGAGGTGTTTTATTCGATAAAGACATTTTTCTTCAGTAGTTGTCAATATTCTTTCCTTCTAATACTATCGTAGTTACCCAGCAACTGTTTCACTTTATAAGCAAAAAACGGTTATTACACAACGTTTCTTTTCTATTTTTATTTTACGTCAGGGATTGCGAAGTTTTCCATAATCATCAATGATTTACTCATAAAGATGCTTTTAAATGACAACAGACTGTTGAATCAAAATCCAATAATGATATATAATCGAATGTTTCATGAAATGATTAAGTTGAATATACCTGGATGTGGGTGTGGATATATTTGAAGAGAACACCCACACCCACCCACACCCTTTAGTTTTCACTTTTTCCACTCTTTGGAAGAGGATACTTACATTCACAGCAACACTCCTACCCCACATCAATCCACGGGCACAAAGTCCTACATAGACACCCACATCCTTTATTTTAAAAGAGAATACGACAATCTTAGTTCATAACCCAAAATATTTTATCATAAAAGATAAAGAAGAGTTAAGAGGAAAAATCAGTAATCAGCAGAACGGAAGACATCAAAGAGAATGAGAAAAACCAATAGTAATGAGAGTAGAAAAATGAGCATAATGAAGTACCATCTGTTGACGCTAACACATCTACAGCTATCGACACTGGCATTCAGGCAATCATACTCTCATTAAAGTGCGAAGTAAGGAAAGAAAACCTCTTGAATAAGACGATTATATGTATCAGAGCTTTTGCAATAAGCGAGACGTCATGCATCGTCGATAAATTGTTTCTTATTTCTCGTTATTAAATCATCCGCAATCGACTTCATGTTCTCACTAACTTTATTGATGCCAAAACCAAAATCGGTTAGTGTCTGTGTGAGGAGTGATATGTAAAGAGAAAGAGATAGAGAAGAACTCACCATATTGTTTCTAAGTGAATCTAGCAGGTATTGTGCTCCTTCGTCGCCTATCCCATTGAAGCCAAAGTTCAATGTCTTGAGTGTCTACAGTAGTTGGTGGGTTTATATCAAAGTAAGCATAAGTTAGCAGAAAAAAGAGTCACCGTATTGTTTTGCAAAGCTTCTGCAAGATATTTTGCACATTTGTCTCTGATTTTATTTCCACCAAGCTCGAGTTCGATAAGTGTCTGTTCCATTAGTGAGAATGTGTTCAAGAACGGGATGAAAGAAAGAAACTGACTGTGTTATGTCGGAGAATATCAGCTAGATGTTGAGCCCCTTGTTCTTGAATTTCATTACAGTCAAGTTTTAGTGATCTCAGTGTCTGAATGTATACTAAGAGTAACTGGAGGAATACACTAATGAAAGAGTGACCCACCCGATTGGTTCGAAGAGCGTCAGCAAGATGCCTTGCTCCATTGTTCCCAATTTGATCGAAGCTGAAAATACTGGTAAGAAGTAGCTGGGTGAATACCTGTGAGAGCAATGAAAACATGACAATGACAAAGTTGTAGATTAAAAGCCATTCTTTAACTGTGTGAAGAAAGTATCTCATGAACTCAATTTCTTATGTCAAAAGTAGGTTCATAGCATCGGTTCACTATTCTACTATGCAATCTCATCCATCGATCACATCAAAGGATTTGGTTGAAGATGTGAGTGTAAGTGTTAGCGCGTGGATCTTCTCTTCTCCCACGCCAATACCTATACCCACTCACAATTGACGAAAGTTTTCCTACAACTGAGTTTTAGTCACGAAATATTGGCGGAATTTTGAGAAAATTTCACGAATGTATTTAGTTTTGTTACAAAAAAAATCTATCACTATATCAGGGGATACTAGCAGTAATGTTGTTTGTATTGTATTCTAATCCATATATATCTTATCGCAAAAAGAAAACTCATCAAGCGGGTATGCATGTCTTGTCGAGAGAATTAAGGCACATCTAACCACTATATTCTATATCACTCATGTTAATGGATAGAAAACGTCTGTTCAGCGTAATTTTTCAATATGCATGTATTTCTGGTATTCCTGTCGATGAATCATACCAGATAGTGATCATTGCCAGAAGTTGAATCTGCCATATCGAATTGTCCTGAATAACATGATCTTTCATGCTGTAATCTATTTAGAAAAAATTGTAGAGAAAGACAGATTTTCCATTCTAACATGCAGAGTCCTTTTCACGTGAAATTAATAAGCAAAAAAATGCTTTTCTCAATGATAATCTGATAATGAGAACATTATTGTTATGTGCACAGGCGTAGGAAAGAAGCTGTCTGATAAGAAGAAACCATATTAAACTGTTAATAACTAAAGACAACGGTCATTTCCGTTTTCAGTCATATTTTTTCTACATACCTCATCTTCTTCAATAACATTCTTTTTATTCAATTCTTGTTGGATAAGACGATACACATTGCTTTTTGATGACAATGCACATCGTTTAGGATTGGTGATATTGCCGAAACCGTCACCATTATAAGGTATCCTAGTTGGTATGGTATGTCACCAGATAGTATTATCAAATAGAAAATAGTCACAGCTAACAAGCCAGTTCTTTTTCTTGAGCTAGAAAGGTCTTCGAAAGGAAGCTACGATAGAATCCATATCAATGATTGGATCAAACATTCGATATTTGTAAGAGAAAAAGAATTCGAATCTATTCAGAAAAGATAGTTTATTCTGAATGACTTGTTTCCATTGATGACCATCGAACACAGCGTCAAACGTCCTTCTGCAAGAGCGCAATTTGACGAGCAGTAGTAATGGTGTGAATGAAAGTAATGATTCAAGATGCTCGTCAGATATTGAAAAATCGTCGATTGTCAAAGACGACAATAGTGAATGAAACACTGATGAAGAGATCGAAAGATGTAGGTCTTGGTTTCTTGAGTAAGTGTATTCTTTTATGACTAGTGTTGTTAAACGGCTTAACTATTGAGGAATGTTAGGGTACTCGTTGTAGATACATTTCTCAACACTGAGGCGCTCTACTCTGCATTGAACTGGCCTGGATCTGTATTGCGTGCTATAATCGAAACCATTCAAGCGTAAATTTCGTAGATCCCATCGCTCTATCATTGAACAGACGGTATTCTATATTTTTTCATGTTCGTTCTCAACTATTGTGAATGAACATGCGCTTAGAGAGCCAATATTTAACTTTTGCAGTAGTAACTCTAAACTGTCATTGCTTAGGTGACAAATCAATGAATGAAGCCAAGTAAGTCGACTAACATCAAAATGCAGAAGAAAAAAGCGAATTTCATGAAGGCTATCAGTGTGGTAAGCGTACAAATGTAGTGACTTGATACTTTCTGGTTGCATGCGACGTCATAGATCGTTCTTCCAAGCAGAGCAGCTCAAATTGACGCTGAGTTCAAATCGATGATAAGTGCTGACAGCCGCATAGAGTTGTTTGCATACAGGGCGAATTGAATGAAGGATTCTATATATATCAGAATGGTCGAAAATGTGATGAATTAATTCGACTGGTAGATTTGGTAAAGATTGTTTCGAAAAAGATGTGTTATTACTATTCGAGACACTGTATTCACTGGTCCTCATTATTATGAAAAACTTTCAAATGCTCTGAAAAAGAGTTATATTGTTGACTCTTTGATATCATCGAGATCTACTTAGACCCTGAACTTTCAAGTTAAAATCTAGATTCAGAATGAAACCTTTCAAGAAAAACCCTACGTACTGTGGTTGCGAATAATCGAACACTATTCACTTCAATGTGAGTAAAAGCAAGTAAAAAAACTGCGTCAACATTATTGGTAGCGAGCGAAGTGCAAGTGAAGAAAAAAAAGGAGGTTAGAAGTAAATGGAACGCGAAATGAATCATAACAAGGGAACATTCACACCAATAACATGATGATTAAAATCTCATGTTTTTGTAAGAAAGAAGGAAAAGAAACGCATATGAGGTGATTTGTTTTATGTATAGAGTGTAAATGTGTGTGTGTGTATATGGGTTGGTGTCGATCTTCTCTTCGCTCACATCCACAACTTCAGTTGTGGACATCAAGTGTTATATGTTCCAAGTAATGGAAACTGTGCACAGAACCGAATGAATTTCGACATGTTTAAAAGTCAACATTTTTCAGAGAACCTTCGTGCGAGTACTAAAGTTTTTATACTCAGTAAAATCATCTTTGATTTCATAGATGAAACGAAGAAAATGATTTATTTCGAAAGCATATTCTTCGTCAAGAATGTGTGCGAAACCATGCAGCTTACATGCAACAAAAAAGCAAATAAATAGCAATGCTCATGTGACGACAACGTGAGCGAGGCATAGGGATACTTTTTTTTATATTGCTGAGTTTTTCCTTCATCAAAAGAGTACCATCACATCAAAAATATCAATAACTGCTGATAAGTGCTGTTCAACAGTCTGTCTTACTTGTTTAGGGTATGGGCGTGGGCGTGAGTGCCCATGAGAGGTTTGTGGTTTGATGCGCTAATCTTATATTCAGACTTACATCCATCACAAACCGAGACCGACATAGTTTCTATATGAATCAAGGCCGTATATTAATAACACTTCATTAGAAGCTATCACCTACTTCCATATTGGGGCTCTATAGGTTAAGGATAATGAACAGATGTATTCCAAAACAGATATAAAAACGGAGTGAGTGTGGGTGTGGATGTGCGTTTCTGAGAAACAAAAACTGCATTCACACTCACCCCACACCCTCTCTCACACCCACACGCATACTCCACCCACAACTCCCACCCACACACGCCTATACCCTCAACTTCTTGAACAAACAACAAACTGAATCAAATCTAATTCCACATAGAAGATGTCCAGATATTTTACGTCGTTTTATTCGACGTCTTCTTATTCCAGCTCATCAACATCTATCGTTTTTAGATCAACAATTATTAATATTAATTGCTGACTTAAGACCAAATATAGTAAATAATAATTTGATTCCACCATTAGAAACATTAGATAATCCAACTGGATGAGTTATTTTATGGCCTCGTCTTACATCTACTCATTATCAGAATGGTGCAATGATGAATGCATTACAAGCACGAATTGCTAGAAAACGTCTCATTAAACAACTGTCAAGAACTAATGCATCACAGAAATACCAATACAAAATTTAATATCCACTTTCTTTAATTTTTTAAATTTTATTGTTGTATATGAAAAAAAAGATAGGTTTTAATGAGTGTTTATGTTCGGCAAATATAATTTTCATAATCAAAATTTTTCATTAAACATATATAAAGCCATGTGAAATCAGGCCACAGCGTAGTATTATTACCTTTAGCATCTTGATACCATGAATGACAACCTCCTTTTTGCCATACTGTTCTCTTTAATCGTGATTGTAAATCTTTATTATATTGCTCATGTACGCTTTCTTTTATTTCAATCGATCGTATATTATTTTGATCCATGTAAAGTAAAGCTTCAGCTATATAATTAATTTGTGATTCAATCATAATTACAACTGAATTATGACCAAGAGCTGTATTTGGACCAAGAAGTATAAAAAGATTTGGAAAATTAGGTACAGTTACACCACGATATGCCTATCAATCATCAATTTGAACAAATATATATATATACATGCCGAAAATTCTTATCTAATATACTAACTTGTATTGTTTCAGACCGTTGTTCGGCTAATGAACAACCATTTATTCCATAAACAGGCAATGGAAATTCTTGTGGTTGAAATCCAGTTGACCAAATAATAATATCAACTGGATATTCATCTCCATTTCGAGTAATAATCGAATGTGATTTGATCTCTTGAATACGGTCTGTTACAAGTTCCACATTTGGTTTTTGTAATGTTGGATACCAATCATTTGTTATTAGCATACGTTTACATCCGAATTCCCATGAAGGTGTTACTTTTTTTCTTAATTCTACATCTTTTACCTGTCTTTCAAGATTATATTTAACTAATTTTTCAATTATAAATTTTAATGGCCAGCGATAAGCAAATGAAAGTGCAATAGGTTCATATATCCAATAAACGAAAAGACGCAAGAATTTTAGAATGATCGGAACACGTTTTAATAGATTTTTTTGCCAGTCACTAATTGGTCGATCGATACGAGGAATAATCCATGGTGGAGTTCGTTGAAAAACAAGTAATTTTGATATATTCATCTTTTGAATTTCAGGAACTGCTTGAATAGCACTTGCACCAGTACCAACAACAGCTACATGTTTATTTTTAAAAGCAATCTGTTTATTCCATTCAGCTGTATGACACATTTGACCTTGAAATTTATCAGTACCAGGAATATCACTTGGATAAGAAGCATTTGACAATAGTCCAGAACCAAGAACAATCGATCGAGCATAGAGAATGTTTTCTTCGCTATTTGATTCAGTTGTGACTTGCCATGATTGTCTTTCTTCAATCCATTTCAATTGTGTAACATTAGTATTAAAATGAATATGTTGACGAATATCATATTTATCTGTACAATATTCAAGATATTCAGCTATTTCAGGTTGTCGACTAAGATAATGTGACCATTTTGGATTAAGTTCAAATGAAAATGAATAAAGATATGACGGAACATCACATGTACAACCTGGGTATTGATTAGCATACCAAGTTCCACCGACATGTCCATGTCGTTCAATTATAATGTAATTATCCACTCCAAGCTCATTCATTTTAATTGCGGTACCAAGACCAGAAAATCCAGCACCGATAATAATTGCATAGTATTCATCATCTTTTTGATCGTTTATACATTTTAACTTTCGCTTAGCTCGTTTTTCAGCATGACCAAACAAGTCATATATAATCCAATAAAAGAAATGTGCAATAACACCTATTACTAACGAAGTAAATACTAAGATAAAAAGCCCTGTTAATAATAATAATATATCTAGTTTAAAGGGTAATATTTGTCCCATCTAAAACAAGAATAGATGCAGTGATAATATTTAGGATAAATAAAATAATAAATATGAAAGAAAAGAAACATATGTGTTTGTTATCATCTGGTCTTGGCTCTTTCATTTTCATATATCAACCGTTGGTTTTTCATATCATTAATAAACATGAATGTGTGATGAGAATGTTATGATATAGGTCACTCTAAGTCGTTACTTGCATAGTGTATTCTTTCTTGTATGTTCGTATGTATTACTGCGTCTTCTCCGTTCTTACATCGTTTATTGCATTCTTTGATTCTTTTCTTTCTCTTCCCCTTACTGATTTTTCGATGGGTCCCTCTCGCGACGAAGGAAAAAGATCATTGGTATGCCACTGCACGTGAAAGAGATGTGATATTTTCGACGATATATATGTATCTGGTGTGCCTTTTTTAGCTCTTCTCAAGGTCGATGACACTTTATATGCTGATTAGTCTAACTAGAAAATTATATTAAGGAATGTAAGCGTCAAGGTGTCGCTGATAGGAAGAAGTAGGCTTTTCTGCCTCATTGTATGTTTCTTCGTTCTTTTTTTTTCTTTTTTTGTCCGGTTTGCAATAAAAAACGAGTGATATATACTAATGAAAAATTAATGAGATAGTTATCAACAAAGAATTTGTTGTTTGTTTTAGAATATTTTTCCAAAACATTGACAGCATTTAAAACAAACCGAATTCTAAATATAGTAACAAATATACTTTAATTTCTTGAATGAAAAATTGAAGAATAATTTTCTTTCTGAATTTTTCAAATAATGTTTTAATAGATTCTAATTTACTAAAACTAAACTAGACATTTTACAACTCAGGATAAACAGTACAAACTTCTTCCTACATACGGAGAAATATCATCGTAATACTAACCCACATAATACGTCAGTATATAATCAAATAACGTCGTCGACGAACGCTCTTATTTAACTTGGAGATAGAATAGAAACAAAAACAACAATTTTGTTTTGTATTGTTCTTCCGTTAGTTTTACTACGGTACTACAATGATTCATCTATACAAGTAATCACTGTTACCGTCTTGTTTCTTATTACTATGACAATAATGAAAGACGAAAAAAAAAAGAAAAATAATAGTCTGTTATTCTACAGTGAAATCTATATTTTAATCTATATATTATATCTTATCTGAAGACGTTGCTTGCAGCACCGATTGGTCTCAATATTGTATAATATATAAAAATTAGAATGTACTAAATCAGTAAACAATTAAAGAAGACCATAAAAATGTCTACATCAAGTAACAAAATATGTAATGCAATGATAATGAAAAACTATAATACAGATCAATGATTCTGCGATGTCCGAATTTCCGACAGGAAAAAATAGGGTGTGAGTGTGTGTGTAGATACAGGCGAAGCAAAGATGCAGCCCACACACACGCACACGTGCACCCATACACTCAAACTCACATCCACCCTCAGATCTACACGCCCACATATTCCACATTCACACCCTCAGCCTATAAAAGCTAAGACAATAAAGCAATTTTTTTATTATCAAATTTTGGAATTGGACGGAATCGAAATCGAGTTTGGGGTCAAGATATAAAATTATCAGGGATCGGGATCGAGTTTGAGGTAGAAAAACGGAGTCGGGTTCGGGTCTGAAAGCGTTGATCCCGCAAGGCTCTAAATCGCACTGATGCGTACATCACGCGCAAGCAGTATTACAGTGAGATTTCCAGATAAATCGATTAAAACCTGAGTAATCGATTGAATCACCCATAATCAGAACCGGTTTTCGGCAATTACTAACCGATTAATGCGAATTCATAAGACTCATCTAGTCTGTGCATGTCACACTGGTGGACATCCAAGTTCTATGAAAACTCGCGAAGTTTTGTAACGTCTACCAAAAACAAGCTACCACCACAACGCTATGATAGTTTTCTGAAACAGAATACCACCATCATGCCGCTACTATCACGGCGACTATCGTGCGGCGGCGCAATAGCAAGAGCAACGAAAATAACAACGGCATGGTGGCTGGCAGGCGGCCACGCCGCGATGGGTGTCTCTGTCATGAATATCTTATACTGAATGTTGTTGCATGTTGTGCAATTACTTTACATTTGACTTCTATTTAATTGAGCATTAAAATAATTAAAATGAGCAATAATTATATCGAATCAGTAACCACTATACTGAATGAGCAATAGTTTATTTAAATTAAAGATAAATTTCATATAAAAAGGGCAATACGAATTCATTTATGTAAATAGTATGGTTTTTGCTGTTATGTGTTTACATGAGTTCGATTTATTTCGTACACACTTGAAACGTGGTATATGTGAAAAAACGTAGAAAAAACAATGAGGATGAGAAGACAATAGAATTTTATATCTGATTTCCTACAGAAGAGAGCATTGATATATGTTATATAAATATCAAAAGTGTTGGAAAAATTCCATACATAGTGTAAGATAATCATAAGGAAATTTTCAAGATGATTAATAGGACAATTCTAATAGTGGATGGGAAAACTCTTATGTTAAGAATTTATTTATACAAATACGTATTTTTTCCATCTTATAAAATAAAATATATAATTTATATAAATGGCTCAATCACAACGCGTAGCGCAGCATATTTCTAATAGTGAAAGTGACAATGATATAGAGCTAGTCTCTTGATAACAGGGTGAAGATGATGGTGAAAACTCCCACCAGAGGCAAAATATGTGGATATTGATACTAAAAGAAAAGAAGGGAGACCAGCTGAAGCAAAAACAGCTTTGGTGGCACAATAATATATTCATTGTTCTTTTTTCTATTGTCAATTGTAAATAAAAATATCTTACTTTTTCCTTTTTGTTGGTGCTAAAATATGAAATTACTACTGCTATTTAATGAATTAATTATTGGACATTTAATATTATAAAATTGCTCAAAGATAGTTTTCTTATTGCTCAAAAATTATTGCTATACCGTATCTTAATTATTGCTCATACCAATATTTTTATTGCTCAAATAAATACTAGCCTTTACATTTTTATTCAATGCTTATCATGATGAACGCTTTTCATCTACTAGAGAGACATGATAAATGACAACACGAGGGAGAGAACGTCGATTCTGTGAGCTCGATAGTCTGTACTATATCTGGCTTAAAGGGCTTATTAGTTATTTTGTAAACAGGGAACTTTATCGTGTTCATATCAAATCGGGTGAAAAACTATTGAATAATGCATGTGGTGACGTAAAAATAGGAATTCAGAAAAAAAGAGCTCATTATGGTGATTTTCAACAAAAAAGAACATTAATTCGGCTTTACGCGATCATATCTTGAAATCAGAAACATATACATCAATGGGCTAAATGTTTTTGAGGATCGCATACTTTTCATCGTATGAACAATCACAACAATGACAACAGTCCAGTTTTTCAATGACCATCAATTCCAATGACATGATTCAGATGTTGTTTTTCAGAACATAATTTTACATCAATATTTTGATGAATTTACCCATCGGTTTGAACTATTCTATTATCAGCACAACAACAGTTTCATATGAGCATAGATGTTCCAACGACGAAGAGAAAAACTTCGTTGGGAAGCTATACAAACTATTGTATATGGGACAAGAATGGTTTGTTCTTTAGATTATCGAAGTTCCAAATTGATTCTTTTCAAGAGTTTTGTCAAATACTTAAGAATTAAAATCGCCAGTTATTCAGAACAGTTTTCAGTTTACTTTCTTTTTAATATAGTACCTATCACTGATTGTTACTTGCTAGTCGAACGATGATAGAAGACAAAAAGAAAAACCACAATATGTTGACCCATATCAAGATAGTTGAATGAGAACAAAGAGTTGACTCTTCTCATGTAAGGTTATTCAAGTTACTTCAAGAGTTCGGATTCTTTTTTTTCATTTAGAAACGTTGCCATGAAAAATAAGCGAAGCATAGCTTACAGATAAAGATGTGGATGTAGGTGTAGTTCTTTCTTTGGAGCGTGGATGTGAGTGGTCGAGTCTTCTGTTCACCCACACACACACACATCCGCACCTACCCCCACTCACCCACCGACACTCTCCCACATGGGTTTCGTTGGAATCTTTTGTTTACAGACGAACACTAATGTTAGACTATTGAAGGCAATTAATGTTTATATCATCATTTCTAGGTGAAGTTTTAACCTGGTGAACGAAACCTTGAAAATGTTTCTTCAATCTCGAAAATATCGCTCTCTGTTATTCTAGTAGTTTGCCAGTGTTCACTTGCGAATCATCATCATCATGAGCCGAACCAGAACATCGCTTCATCAGCCATTGCCACAACCATTCATACCACTTCTTTTGGTTCAAATCTTGATAACTATATGCGATGGCATCGTTCACATCACTGCGACAGAGAAACCAAATTACTCGGTAACGAAAAATCTCACATATGGCAACAAGCTCATAAAATAATCTGTTGAGATTATCTGATGCTTGCTTCATCAGTGGTGGAATTTCACCGACGGCCAATCCTATGCAGAAAAAGACACTGATAATTGCTTAAAACTTTGTTAACAACATATAAAAGAGTATAATATGTCTGGAACTATATGCGTATAAGATAAACTCTCTTTCTCCGTCTTCTACGAATCTTACCAATAAGAAGGTTTGTCACGAACACTGTCATGACAAGAGTAAACAGAATGTAAACCGAGAATGCCACCTTATAATAGGCTTTCGTATTTTCATTGTACATGCGCTCGTCAAAGCCTAATTCTCCGGATATCATGAGTGCTAAATAGTCAATGAAAAATGATAAGAAATAAATGTAAGTTGGAGGATTCTATTTGAACACACCTGTTTTGATGTAAGAGTAAGGTGCATTTTGGAATGGCTCGAAGTTTTGAAAGATCATATAAAAAGTAAATGCAAAACCGCTTATCAGAATGAGAAGTATGGCGGAAAATCGCATAAATTTCCTGATAATTACGAAAAGCATTGTAACATAGAGGCCTATCATGGGTATGAACTGAATGCAGCCGAGCAACGTTAGCCAACTTAGAAGTAAAGCAAATGCTCCAAATTCCCATTGAAGTGGACAGCGCAAGGTAAGATTTGTCTGGTACTTTCGATCGTGCACGAAGATGAAGCTCAATAAAACTGTAACAATTTCCAACCAATATCTCAACGTTTTGAAGAAATTAATTTGCATGATTTCGATGATGGTAAAAATATTTTTGAAGATAAGTGACCAAATTACGAGGTACATAGCGTATTTCAAAATAAAGTCAATCGTTGTTTTGATACCGCCAAGGCTAGGTGATGCTGTCAGAAGTGCTTGCGAGACATTGTAACACAAAGAGTCTTGGAAATCAATATTTGTAAGATTATAGTATGTTTCCGAATGATATGTACGTAGCACAATCGTAGTAAACAATCCGAGATAAGTAGTATATAGCAAGAGAAGGAGGACATAGAGAAAAATGCCGAATTTTTTAAACTTTAACTTCACAAGATAATTACTTAGGGGATGTGACATGAGATCATGAGCTTCATGTTGAGCCATTAGAAATAATGGGTGATTCATGACGAGATCGACCGTATTGGAAGTGTACAATCCACTATGTTTTACATTTTCTGATGAGTCTGAATAGAATACAAATTATATTATTACTCCAAAAACGATAAAAAAATTCAAATAATTTACCTCTTTTCCATGTTTTCACAATGAACTGATCTTCTAGAAATTCATACACAAAAATGTTCTTGTGCACAGCTGTTTCTTTGGTGCCCACAATCATCGAACATTTGTCCAGCATGAGTAACGCCATTTGTGGCATTTTACGAATGAGTTTTCGCATTGGTGTGTCTACTTCGCATTGGCGAGCAAGCAGAGAATACCATTTGCGTTTTTTTTCTTGAATTTGTGAATTGCGCATTAAATCCAAACAGTCATCGTGTTTAATCAAATATCGAACAACTTCTTCGTTGTTTGCCTCAATCGCTACTTCGAGACAATTGTAACCGTCAACATTTATTGCAAATAGATCACAGTCGAACTTGATCAACTGTTTGACAAGTTCGCTCGAGCCATATTGGCACGCAGTATGCAATGGTGTCTCTCGTCGAATAGTCAAAGCATCGATATTGATCATACCACGTGTAACGAGACTTTCAATACATTGAGGACGCTCTTGGTCGTCCGCATTCATAGTACATCGTGTTGCATGATGCAATGGTGTCCACTCGTTTATGTCGCGAACATGTGAATCAGCTCGATGCTCGAGGAGTGCCTTGACAATGCCAACATGACCTATATAAAAATGAGCTCTGTTTTAGTATTTGAGTAGACAATGTACAAATACCCATAGTGGCATTTCGAGCAAGTTGAAGAAAGATACAACTGGATTACGATTATCTTGGGACTTTAGATACTCGATGGCGGCAGTTATGAATTTGATTTATGAATGAAATTTTTATAATCGAACTGTTTAGCTCCAGGCAGGCACATTTTCAAGGCTACAATCTACTTGATGCCTTCATTCTTTTAGGAATACCATTGAGATTTCACTTTTGTTGAAATATAGTAATAGGGTATGGATATCTGTCTTATCTTGGCTTACACTCACACCCACACCCTATACTGATAGGTGCCAACTCTCTGATATCAAAAAAGAACATTTTAGAAATTAATCCAACTTGGCAAAAATTGATTTTACAGTTTTGATTCTGCAGTTAAAGAATTTGCCTTTCGAGAAGTAACCCATGTCGTGAGAATCACCGCGATTTTCGCGATTTTCTAAAAAATTGGCGTAAAATCATGATTTATCGTATTTCTTTAAAAGATCGACGATTATGTCAGATTTTATCGCGATTATGGAAGAAGAGCTGATTTTCAAAAATCATTGATAAATCATGACAATTATTCATTCACCGTTTTGTTATGAACACACATGGATACATAAGCAACGCCGTTCAATGCATAACAAATAAGTTTTCGAAATATACTTTTCTGATAAATTATTTCTTGGTTATTTTTAATCAAAAAAATGCCAATCCCGATCCATGATCTGGAGAGGACTACACTGAAGCGGTCTGATAAGAATCGGACCAGCTCGAGATTGGACAGATCGAGCGATCTGATCGGCTTGAATCTTGGGAAAAAAAAATTGAATTAAATTCAAGAAAAAATCCAAATATGTGTCTCCCAAAGAACCAATGAAATAGTAGAAAATATCAGTAAACAGACGGTTAAATCTTGCATAAAATCACGATTTATCGTAAAAATCGCCGAAATAATCGGGAATAATCGGCGATTCTATCGCGATTCAGCTCACGATTATCGTTTCGATGAATCGGGATTAATCGGCAATTTTTAGCCGATTCAAAGGACATGGGAAGGACATCTAGCACTTTGGACGCTACGGAGAAGCAGAAAATGTTTTTTTTGAAAGAGCACACTTCAGTAGATTCAATACAAAATTTGGTGTCTTTGAGTATCAAAGCAAAACTTTCTGATTGAACATAACTGAGAAAACATGCAATCGAAAACCGGCCGTTTTCTCTACCACTATTGTAAATCAGATATTTACTAATTAAAATGTTTAATCATTAGTATATCTGATGAATAAATTATTTAGCGAATAAAGTATGTCCCAATTGAAATATGCATTAATCTAAGTATTTATTAGTTTTGATTTAATTGTGCAATTACTGTGATATATTTTTAGAACATGAATCCAACGATTTAAAAATACAAAAAAGGTAGATCGACTCGTCTATCAAGGTTTGATAGGGGAAGGAAATGCAAACTACGCATTGAATTATATTGCTCTGTACTACAGCATTCATTGTAAATCATATTTCACCAGAAATTAATATTTTTCGTTTTATACGTACTTATGTCGTATAAAATTATGGGGCACCAGATAGTTCAAGTAGAAATATGCCTTGAATAATTTCAGAATAATATATAATTCATTGCATTGAAAACGCTGGTAAAGGATAGCTCAGAGATGATGCCCTCATATTGAAATCGGAGTGAGACTGAAAGGATGATAACCTAAGCAATGCCATTTGAGATGAGAAGATTTTACACATTCAGGATGTTAAAAATATTGTTTCAGGACCTTTCAAATCGCACTCATCCTCAAGAATGAAGCATGTATGTCATCAAATCAATCAAAAATATAGACTGCTGGTTAATATGATGAAATATTTTTAAAGAAACACTCACATGTGACATATTTTGCGTTCAACTTTTATTTCTTAACGACGTTAGCAAGTGTTAGCGTCAGTAGATGGTGCTTACTGACGCTAAACGTTTATCTTATGTTATCTATTTTTTGAATCTCTAATTTGATTTGTTACGTAATCTCTCAACTATGATTCATCTCGTGATTATCTTTTTGTTTTTCGTTATTGCGCAGTTGTTGATGTTCTATCGTATCGATCACTCGATACTCAATATATTCTATATATGACACGACGACAAAGTCGATTATTAAAACATGTTTAGCTCTCCATTTTTGGCAGACTAAATATTAGTTCTACCATTGCTACATAATCCCCAAAACGAGAGCTAACATTTGGTGGAGAAGTTGGGCAATTTGTCTGCCCTATTCTTTTCATATATTATTATTATTTCTTCTAATCCATTATTCGTTTCTTCTGATCTTTTCTGCAAAATTAATTTGCATTAGCTTATTACAATTATTAAAATTATATCTGTTAAACCACACTACACCACAACAACACGTAACATTTTATTAAAATGGACACTAAAGATAATTTTGACATTTTCATATCGAAAAACTTTGTTCGTTTTTCTGGCAAAGAAAATGTTTCTGAATGGTTAGATGAAACTGAAAGTAAATTCCACGAGCTTCGTATGGTACGAAGTCTTCGTTTTAGAGCAATTCCTATGTTGATTGAAGGCGACATAGAATTAAAATACTTTCGAGTTCGAGAGTATATTCGAACTTTTGACGATTTCTATGTATTTCTGTTGTCATTATACGACCTAGAATTTTCTACTTCCTCCGAAGCACAATTTTTTCTAAAGTTACTCGACAATCAGTCCGACAGTCCATCTAATGGAAAAGCTGAGTGCTCTGATGAACATGACTATTGCCAAATAAAATCTATTGACTACTTTTGTGAGTCCTTGTCGTCTGAATTTGAAACCAATTGTTCATTTCCATCGGAACAGAAGTTTCTACCTATCGTTACAGATAATATATCAAATGAGAAATTTTTATATTCATCTATATCTGCTGAAAACGTAATAATATCTGCTAACAGTTTCGATGTTATAGGGTCTGAACAAGAAATTGATGTATCCTCGTCAAATATTGATACGGATATTGGTGCCGCCAACATACTTGGCGTGATACCAGCAGAAAAAGTACCGATGTTTAGTACTGAACATTCGTCAATCGTCATTCATAAGGTATTACAAAATCGTTTGAAAGTTAATGTAGGAAGTTTCAAAAAGAATTTGAAATCATCCACGAGTGGTAAAATCTATCCGTTACAATGTAGTAGTGACATTGGCTACGTTTCAAAGTCATACATTTCTAATCTTTATCAACTAGATATTATTTCTAATATATTGCGAACCAGTATTCTTTGTCGATATATTTGTAATAGAGTAAAGCATCGTGTATGGAAAACTATGTTGTATAAGAAACGAAAAAAAAAAGATATTAAATATTTATCGACCGATGCTTTTGGAGAGAAAAGTTACATCGATTACTTGAGAATCAATCGATGATAGGCACTCACGTTCTGCATGTTATTACTTTCGTTTATTTTCTTGTTCTCTGTCGTTTGTGCATACCGTTGTTATTTCCTTATGCTTTTTTGTAGTTTGTGTTACATGTACCTGCTTGTTTCTCAAACGTTCTTTTGTTATTTCGTTGTCAAATTGTTAGCTAGCTCTTTCCTTTTCGAACGATCACGATTAGTGATCTTCGTGGAAGGGGGAGGTGTTAGCGTCAGTAGATGGTGCTTACTGACGCTAAACGTTTATCTTATGTTATCTATTTTTTGAATCTCTAATTTGATTTGTTACGTAATCTCTCAACTATGATTCATCTCGTGATTATCTTTTTGTTTTTCGTTATTGCGCAGTTGTTGATGTTCTATCGTATCGATCACTCGATACTCAATATATTCTATATATGACACGACGACAAAGTCGATTATTAAAACATGTTTAGCTCTCCATTTTTGGCAGACTAAATATTAGTTCTACCATTGCTACATAATCCCCAAAACGAGAGCTAACAGCAAGGAAGCTAGTAGCGGACAATTAACGATTTGTGACATTTACAAAGAATGGAGTCAAAAATATTTTCGAACGTAGTATTCATCATACTATCTTCGAATAGTTCCGAAATTTTGCATCACAAGTTTGCAGGTTTTTCTTTCATAAGAACGACAAAATTTGACAACTACCCCTAGAGAATATACTGAGTTAAGGGTACCCAAAGAAGTACCCTGATACCAGTATGTCACAGGAACTTTTGGGTACCAAAGTACTTGCAGGTACTTATAGGTACCTAAGTGGTACTTTGGCAAGTACCCTGCTGGAAAATGCACAGTAATTGGGTACCTAAAGGTACTGATCAAGTACTGAATTGGGTACCATTGTATAGTATTTCTAAGTACCCTGTTACCAAATTTTCAGTATGTTCATGATCGAACCTGATCTTTGACTTTTTAAAATTTTTTTTGTTTTTCTTGGGATAATTTACTAGATTTTTTTTTACTTTATTCAATTTAATTTTTTCAATTCCAAAAACTTAGCAGGAACAATGTCGGGATCCGACTCAACTTGAGTTGGTCGTAGACCACTTCAGGGTAGTCCGATCTTAATTTACGACCAAGCTCGGCATTTCCTCGACTAAGAAATAGTCAAGAAATAATTTAGAAAAAACTAGTATGAAAATTGATTATTTTCTTATGATTTATCGAGTTGTTTATATAGAGCCGTTCGTAAAAAAGAAAACGGTGAATGAATAGTCGCCACACAGAACGCGAAAAATTTAGGATACCCTGTCGAGATTTCCTCAGTAAAGTTACAGACTTGTGTATCCATGCAGGTACTTATTCAGTGAATGTACTTTTACGGGTACCCCAAACAGTACATACATCAGTAAAATTACTGAGAATTTTCAAAGTACCCATATTGGGTACCCTGCTAGAGCTTTCTCAGTACATGGGTACCCTGAACTCAGTACTTTCTCTAGGGACTCCTGATTAATGATGAGTCCATCACTGTGACGAGGTGGAGTGCTGCCATACAAGAAAAGAGAGCTTTGCCTCAAGATATAAAAGGTTTTTTTTTACTATACTCACCTAGTCATTAGTGACGAATATGCCAAAACAGATGACTCTGCTCTATGACAAGGAAAATTTCTTGCTACGCTACTACTCATGATATGAAGCTGAGTCTTCTATTTTTTTGAGGGGGATAGGGAAATTCACCATAACAAAATACTATGTTTGAACGCCTTTTATGAACAAGATATCAGAGGTCAGCACGCTTAATTTCTCTCCAATTAATACCAGACCTTTTTAGATCGCTCAACTTCGTCTCCACCCCGAACCATACGAAAATATTTCAATGAAAAAGGCTAATCGTTTTGGTTCTTTCAATCAGTATGTTGGTATACGACTGATTTAGATTTCTGCATTCATCTATTCTTCCCTAGACTGTAGAGTTCCAAAATTCATACTCCAACCAACATGATCGATAGAAAAGTGACCTTCACGGTATTGTTTAAAATGAACATGATTTCGATCTTATTAGGTATGGTAAAGAAATATTTAGTGACTGGATTGATACTGTACAACAGACTTTTCATTCATATTGACAGTAAAGATGAAATACTTTCTCACCTTTTGCAGCAGCCATATGCAGACTTGTGCGCTGTTGATCATCACGTAAGTTAATCACCGACGGATCAGCATATTTGAACATTTCATTTATGATATCCAAATTTCCAGCTTGAATAGCTACGTGGAGAGGCGTTAGTTTGCCTTGATTCTTTTTTGTCAACATTGCGTGAGCGTGTCTATTTGTTGATCCACAATTAGAAATGGCTTTGATAGCCCTGCCAACTGATGGTTCTGATGGCACCCATCTGTTAGCATTGCGGTTGATTATTGTTGGAAGCGTTGCTGAGTCTGAAAAAGTCGTCAAGGACGGATTGTGATTGGTGATGTAGTCTAGTAGCAACTGTGTCATGTACATATTGCCGACCTGAGCACAAATATGCATAGGCGTATCGCCCAGCACATCGGCCGCTACTGCTAATGTTTTCGACATGAAACAAGAATCAAATAGTGCCTTGGTAATCTCTTTGTTATGAACTTTAGCACAAATATGTAATACTGTGCGAAACGAGACATTACTGACTAATTCAAATGCTTCTTGTGTAAAATATTTATTGTTAAGAAGCTCTTTGACACATTGAAGCTGGCGATACTGGACAGCAACCATCAATGGGCTTAAGCCAGTCTGCTTTTCAAGGTACATGATACTATACGGATTGATCAAATGAGAAATCATTTTGTGACCATGTAATTGACGACAAGCAAAAGAAAGTATACTATGATCGTGATTGATTACTTCCTCATAGTGTTCTTTCAGAAAGGACAAGACTTTGTTTTCAAAGCTGCCAGCAGTGGTTTCCTCTAGAGTAAATACATCTGTCGTATCGCCAACATCTCGGATGCATCTAAGGTCAAAAAAATGCTTGATAACTTCAGGATCATTGTATTCGATCGCGATGTCAATAGGCTTCTTCTTATCATGAGTTTCACGGTCGCATAACTGTGGAAAATTCAAGAACAAACCAATCATTTTGTCATTTTGAAGAAACCGGCAAGCGTAATGGAGTGGAATGGCGCCATAAATATCGGGGATCTGCAATAAAGTTGAGGATGCTCAAGATGCAGTTAGAAAGTGTTTAGAATACAACTACTTGTTGGTAACACTAAACATGAAGCGATTTTTAACCAGAGAACTTACATCGAGGTTTGCATCATGTTGTATCAGATATTTGGCATTTCCTATGCAATTGTAGATGACAGCAAAATGCAACGGTGTTCGCCCTTGACTGTCTTGAATATTGATTCTGATTTTCGGCTGATTTAGTAAGTACTCCAAAATTGCGGACTTATCAAGAAGAAAGAATTTTACTGAGCATAAGTATAAAACAAACACGTTAGTAGTCGTCACTTACAGGATGATCAGGATGCTTGCTATCCACCACGCGAGCAGCAATATGAAGTGGTGTTTCATCATCCCAACTGACCAAATTGACGTCTAGGGGAAATGACATGAAGTAAAAAAGCTTTCTGAGAGATGTTAACAGTATTATGGTATGAGATTAGAGGCCAGTAGAACCGGAAGCAGCTGTGAAAAATATGTCACGAAAAATAACGAACTTCTGTCTTCATATCTATAGGCTAGATGTCAATCAGTAAATCAGCTCCTGCAGGTATAGACTGGCTTGCTAACACAAGCGAAATCACCTATCACTCAAGACGGAACACATGTTCGTACGTATGAGTTAAGCAAAACCGTTTTTTTTTCAAAAGTCCTCTTTGTTTTTGAATCACGGGACCTGGATCGTGATCAAGATCGAAAAGCCAAAATTCTTTGACACTAGAACGAAAACTCGGACCTAAAATAGGCACTTTGCAGGTCTCTATATGAGAAGTGATTGGATTGTTTCAATATTGCAGAAAACCGTTTACTAGATCGATCACTGTATTTTGCACTTTCAACCCAAATTTGTACTACCTCTTACGAATAGGATCGTTTTGCCACACCATCACGTTTTCAAGATGAGGGAGATGCAACGGTGAATACACCTGTTTCGCTGTATACTTCACAGCACTAAATAGCAGTTTTTTTACAAAATGAAACAGAATGAAAGAATCTTACCGCAACCGAAGTTGTTGATGAGACATTTGCAGAAAGAAACATTATTGAAAAGAGCACCATAGTGTAGTATTGTATACTGATCTGGCACGTTGAGTGTTTCTAACATTTTCGTGATCTGTGATTTGCTGTAGGAATGATGTTTTCTTATAGAGTTAATGAGGTGCTTTATCTCTTTTTCGGTATAACCACGAGATGCTTCCAGTTTCTGGATAATGTCGTCGAGATCTTCTCTGCAATAGTCATTAGCCGCTCCGCTATTTTTCAGTCTGTCCATGAACTCTTTTCTGTTGTAAGTATTTTTCTGAAGATCTTTGAAGATGTCAATTATATGAGAAGAAACACGCGGAACTGGAGTGCATGCGATCTAAATATTGGCAAATGCATGTTGAGTATTCTACAAGAATGATATGGGTAGATACTTGCTGACCTCTTTGAGCACAGAAATAAAATTATGGTGAGTCGTTGTCTCCATTTGTTGTTCGAATTCGCGTATTTGTCCGACAAGCTCAGCCATTGGAAGAACAATACTATCACCTGCTGAAGTGTTGATATCAGAGTGCATTCCTATTGATAATGGAGTCTTTGAATTTTCTTTGTTGAGGAAAATGGTGTAACGTTTACAAAAAATAAAACCCTTTCATTTGTATAAATCCAATAAGCAACACCGGTCAGTCTCAAGAAAAGCAAATCATTGGAGAAAAAGAAGATTGGCTATGCATGTTTTTTCTGTATTGTTACGACCCATCCACATGCAACAATGGATGTTCACACGCAAAATTTCAAATAATGGAGAAAAATAGAATATCAACACCGGTTCATGTAAAAAAATAGCATCCGATTTCAATGTGCTGCCATAGTAAGAAAAAATAAATATAGCAACCAAGAAACCATCGTAGGCAAATACATACATTCGAATAGAACATGTGAGAGCGATAGTAGAGGTTTTTAGGATTTGAGAGTGTCACTATATTCACACCCTTTAAATAATTTTACGAGAAAACATATCCAAGTGTTACTCATCGATCAAGCTCATAGTTTGTCCACGGGTGGGACTCAATAAGGTTAGAAAAATTCTAAAAGGTTTCGTTCCCGCTTTCTGTTCTTCCCAAGTTACTACCATTTTGCTGAGTTTTTGTTACCCTTCATAAGATACTTGTGAAAAAATCAAATTGCGGAATTTAGATCTGAAGTTTTGCTCATAGGTAGGCTCTTGAGAAGCTTAAAAACAGACGATGCAAAACTGAAATCGAAAATTACTTCCAAGTCTTTTTCGACGAAAATTTTTATCATGGAATCCCCGTACATCTCGGCCTTGGGGCGACCCTATACAGCTGTATACATTAGCGTAGCTTTTAAACATAAATAAAGTCTTTAAGAGAAGATTCGGATAACCATTAAACATCGCGGGTGTAGCATATATTTTGTTATGAATTTTGAGTATCTTGCTGGAGAAAGCATTCAGTCTTACTGTTGAAATCTAAGTTTTCACAATATCAAGTTATAAAAATAAAATTTTACCAGTGGACACATGTTTTCCTATTGATTTCAACTACTTTTTACTGTGAATTCAGTCACACCTCGTATTTTATCCTTTTCTTCAATGCAACTCAATAACTTTAAACCATTCGATTTCCATTCGATAGCCCTCAAGATACTCTACAAAAGCATGACTTACAAAGTTCTTTCATCAACGAAATATGGAGCTAAAGGCAACGGACAAGAAAAAAAAAACACGCTGAAAGTCAAGATCACAGAAACGTGTTCTTCGATAATGAAGCTAATAACGTCCACACCTGTAAAACCAGGATGATTTTTGCAATATTGAGTGGTGGAGCTATTCGAGCTGCATGTAATCGTAAAAATACGAGGCATAAAAATAATTCAATAAATAAGCTTATCCATTCATTATTTCACCCTTAATTTTCAGTGTTGATCATATCATTTTAGAATTTGAACATATAATTAGAAAGGTTAACTAAAAGTGTGTTCCTGGTAAAATTTTCAGATCAATCGGATGAACTAAGATGGAGAGAGACAAAGTTTATCTTTCAACACTAATGAAACCAAAGGGCATGTGGCATGACTTTACGTTTGGTATTTTAGTGCAGCCGAAATTAAAAGCTAAATATTGCATTTCATAGGTGTTGGCGGGCTGCAAACCATTATCTTGTTTTCGTATGTACTACATAGATCAATTTTATTCCGTCTTTGGCGTATGATGCCGATTGGTTAGACAAATGTTTGGAGATTCCTCAAGTTCGGGTCTTTTGCTCAAATTCTTCCAAGTGAATTGAAATTTCGATCATTTGTAGAATTCATTATGATGATGATGACTGTCTTAGTTCCATGCTGAGATAAGATTCCTTCTTCCGAGCATTTAATAGAGTACTCTTATGGGTTCGATAGGGAGTTAGACAATACAGACGATTTTTGGGCTTACGATTAAATTGTTTTTAAATCTCGCATTTAATACAGTTAGATGCAGCTCAAATAGCACCACAGCACAATATTTCAAAAGTCACTGGCATGGCCACATGTTACGGAATTTCATTTTATTATGAAATTTCATTTTATTACGAAATTTCATTTTTTCTTGATGTTTTAAAGCGGAAGATTTATGAATTCAAGATTTCCAACTGTCATCATAATAATCCATCTTCTTCCTAATCGACGAGTGGTATCAATATAGTTTCATCATTCTAGTCTCTCAGTTTAATTCTTGCTATGAAAGCATGGCTGAACTTCTATCAATTTTTTAGACAAAAAATGCAACTCAAAAAATGTGAAAAATGATACTTCTTTGGTGAAATTGGTCAATCAATGTGTTTTTCGATACTTACCGAACAAATAACGAACTTTGTGTCACTCCTCTGCTGAGTATCCCATAGCTTCGAACATATTTGATAATCTACTAGTAGCACTTTACCGAGTGTCGAGACAGTATTCCTCACTTTTGTGATTTCGAACCCTCCTCATTCAAGGATAATCGATGTGTGGCTATGATGTCGAATGGTGGTTTTATATGTATGGACTTTATCAGCTTCTTTAATCGAAGAACACGTTTCTCTGACCTTGACTTTCAGCGTGTCTGTTTTTTTGTCCGTTGCATTTAGCACCATACTTCGTTGATGCAAGAACTTTGTAAGCCATGCTTTTGTAGGGTATCTTGAGGGCTATCGAATCGAATTCAAATGGTTTAAAGTTATTGAGTTGTGTTGAAGAAAATGAAAAAATAGAGGTGTGACTGAATTCACAATAAAAAGTAGTTGACATCAATAGGAAAACATGTCTTCACTGATAAAAGTTTTATTTTTATAACTTGATACTGGGAAAATTTCGATATCAACGGTAAAACTGAATGCTTTCTCCAGAGAGATACTCAAAATTCATAACAAGTATGTTCATCGATCAGGTTCTATCGAACGTGTATGAGTTTTTCGCGCAATTTCTCTCAAGAGTTTCTTACCACGTAGTTTTGTCTTACATGTTTAAAAATGACTCTTTATAGGTGCCTACTTTGGTATGGTACGAGTATATATTTGGTGATATCATCTTACAAAATCATATAGATTCAAGATAAGAAAGACTGATTTGAATAACAAGCGAGTAGTATTTGGAAGCTTTGTCGTGTGCGTTTATCAATCACAAGTGTATATTTGAGACACGAGAAATAAGTGCTTTTGATTCTCTCTCACAACAAAAAGTCTACTTCTTCTAGTGTACAAAAAGATAAGAAAGCAACACATCAACTACGCATCTATTTATGCAAAACAGTAAATTAATACGTGTACGATTGTAAACTTATAATTTCTTGTGGACTGCTGCAAGAAGTAACCGCAATTATTCCGATTCTTAGTCATTTAAAATTATAAATGGTCGTCGTTATCAGTTTCAACAAGAAATACTGATGAGAAGATGACTGTTTAAAGAATCTGTAACATTTATCACACACGAAAGATGTCGTACTACCACGAACAAAATTAACGCTACACATATTTTTGATAGATATGATATGTTCGTTAATGGTCAACTACAAAAAGTATAAGTTTTTCAGAAATATTTTTCGTCTATAGGACTTTGTAGAGCTTGTTTTGCTGATCATTTTGGTAAAAAAGTATTCGAATTTACTCAATAAATAACAGCATTAGAGTCAAAATACTCAAAACTTACGACTATTCGTGACTACTGCTGATTAGTAGGTGATATTTTTGAGTATTTGAAGCCAAGGTCCGTTATTTATCGGGTAAATTTGAATATTTTTTTACCAAAATGACCAGTGGAACAAGCTCTACAAAGTCCTATAGACAAAAAAAATTTCTGAAAATGCTATATTTTTCGTGGTTGGTCATTAATGAAAATATCTATCAAAAATACGTGTAGCGTTAATTTTGTCGGTAGTAGTTAGGTCACATTTCGAGTTCTTCTGAAACGGATTTGCTGTCAGATAAAGCCAATAGTTCTATATTCGAAGTGCAATTGTTGGTGTAAAGGACGTGGTTACGTGAAGTGTGCGTGTGTGGATGTGGGTGTGGGTGTGGCAAACGTGAGTGTGGGTGTTGGTGTAGATGGATGTGAGTGTAGGTGTGGGTGGGTATGGGAACATCTGGGTTGCTCTTCTTTTATCCCACACACCCACACCCATGCCGGTTATAATGGAACCGTCCGTTAGTAGGAATAGATAAAAAAAAAAAAGTCTTTTTTTAAAATTTCAATTTTTTTGATTTTCTTAAAACTGATCGACTTTGTAATTGATATACTTTGAGGGTGTAGCTATCAAACAAAATATATCTTTTAGCAATTTACAAATGATCACTTCAGTGAGAAATTCATTTAAATAAGGTTTTTAAATATAATAACTGTGCGAAATGAGTACATCAGTCAAAATGACAAGTTGATCATCAGTGAATTTTTCTCTATGTTCATGCCATGAATCGTGATGAGTACGACGAAAATTGGATAAACATTCTTTAATCGATTTCTGAAAAAACAAAGAATTTTCTTTTATCACATAACAACGGCTAGAAGAGTATACTCACTTGTATCAGATGCGGGTCATGTGAGTGTTCACAAAGAAGCATTAATACGTCTGGTACATGTTTTGGAATATCATACGGACTTGATAGAACGATGGCACAGAGACCCAACACACCTAAAATGATGGTAGTTTAAATATTTGCTCGGAAAACTTCACCCTATATATAGTGTAGGGTGCGGGTGCCATTTTCAATTCTGATCACCCTCACATCCGAAAATTCCTTTACTATTCTCTTATTAGCTAGTGAAAGATTGAGCATGAAATAAAAACCTACGTCTAGATCGGAAGTGTTTCGGATTAACAATTAGCATTTCAAATATATAGTTATCTGTGACAAGATCTAAGTATCACTTTTATCGACACACAATATATGTGTATATATATACTGACCTCCATGTCTTTTGATCATATGCTTTGTCGATATCATCTTCTTATTATTAATTTTGGTAAAATAATTGGTCTTGCTCATTACACGAAAATATTTCTTTTTAAATGGACAAATCAAAATTTATTTCCAGAAGAGAAAAAAACTATAGATTATCCTACCAGATCTTCATCAGTCACTTGAATGTACCCACACTGATAGAGGCCTGATAAAGTCGTCGATGCAATTAATCGGACCTCCAATTGTTCATCAAATAGAGAATTGAATACAAGATCATGTATTTGGTTAGCATAAGGACGAGCATTGAATAAATTACAAAAGATCATTGTTTGCACGAATTCAATAGCGACTTGACGTGCATGCCATGTTGGACTCGTGCACACCTGTGTGTCAAGACAAATAATTTTATTATAACAATGGATCTGTTGTACACATACGTGTTCCAATTGTTGAATGAGTGATTCCAAAAAGTGTACATTCAAATAAGCCATACCGACATATAAGCGACTGATTGTTAAATTTGTCTTGACAATATCATCATGAGCCACAATACTTTCAATTTTGCAGAGCTTAGTACATAATAAAAGTGATAAGTTAATAATAGACAAACGATTAGTAGACTTACAAAGGGGAAAATACGAACAATTGCATTTTTTATCGGTTGTTGACAAAAGAAGAAAACGTTTGTGTGTATGCCAATCACTAGATTGTATCACCAGAAGAAACAAAGAGTGCAAGTCACATTGATTAGCAACAAATTCAAGAAACTTTACCAGTGTCAATGAAATTCAAAACTTGTCGATCTTCAGAATCGATTTCAATGACTTGGTTAGATATTCGTAGTGGTGTTTTTTCATAAATTTCGATGGCTCGATGCAATCGTTCGCGTATTTCATCGATGGTTTGATCGATACTGGGCTGGCGTGTTGATTCCCCATAGAACAATGTCAAGTCGAAACCAAGTGACAACGATAAAACACTGACCAATCATACGTTTCTTTTTTTATTGAACATCAAGAAATGAAATTAAAAATATTTCTTACATAGTCATACGATCTCGTACAGCTTTGAACGGATGATCCAATAGTTTTTTAACATGTTCATTAATAGAACACAAGACGGATGGAACACGCCATTGAAAAATATTCAACTGTTGAATGAGATACCAACGCGATGCTTCATTCAAAGTATTGACTGTTGTTGGAGTATTGATCAATGAACGAAGAAACTCAATTGGCCTATGCATGCGACGCGGATCTTTGTTTTCCTTAAAGATTCATCAATTATTTAGAGCGAGGAAGGCTACAAAAATCACGTAGGAAAACAACTGACCATGGCATACTTGAAGCAGGAACCCCAGTACAAGAATATATTGGAACTGAGATGATTGATACAAACCTCGTTGAGGAATACTGTCAAATTTTTCCAGAGCTCGTCAAGCTACATTGATTTATACAAAAATGCATGTATCGAATTAAAATTAGCAAGAAACTTAACGTACCATTTCTAGTGACCAACATTTTGAACCTCGAATCATGCCGGCCACAATTTCCGCTGCCACTTGATGACTTCTCTCTTGTTTCTCACTCGTTTTTTCATGAATGAGCGCGTACAGTTGCTCTATGAAGATATCGATAAATGCGAGGCCAAAATTCCGAAAGAGACCCTAGACAATAATGAATTCGTCACGTTTTCAATTATAGAAGTTTTGGATTCGGTACAATTATGATCCATATTCGTTGTATTTACCTTGAACATCGCAAAATGGGTTGTATTGAACCTGGTCTGGCTATCGTTCTCATCCAATATCATAAACTGTATCAATTGTTTAACGAAATTCCTATCCATAAATCGATCATATAACATAACTGCTTCTTCTGGCATATTGTTTCGTGAGTAACGTTCTCGTTTATTTATTGAATACTTGATCATCTTAGGCCATGTGTTGTAACCATGAAATGATTTGTCCAAGAAACAGGTTTGTTCCCATTCGACCTGTGTTTCAGGTGGAACATAACCATCAATTGTTAGCCATGCATTATCGTCCCGATCACCAGGATGAAAGTCGTCGTTGATAACAGTTGTTGACGATTTACCATTTTTTCCAAAAATTTCGTCCAGAGATTTTTCTGCATAAATAAGAGGAGGCTTTTGCAACCGACATATTGCCGCAATACTTTTGATGGCATACTAAATAAATTTGAACGAAAAAATACATAACTAATAATGATGAATTAACAAACCTTTCGCAGTTTCATATTATCATGAACGAGCAGATCAATACATGTTCGAATGCAACAGTGTGGGATCGGCACATATTTTTGAAAAAGTTGACACATCAATGACATAGCTGTCTGTTGTTGTTTCCATGTTCTAAATTTTCATACAGATATGAAAAACTTGCAAGATTAAAAGGACGAAGACTTGCAATTTGTCGTCGATGAGCAACGAATTGAGTTTTTTCATAAGATTATTGTACGATTGAATATTAGCCTGATTTCGTTCTTCATGTACTTGCCTATTCATTTGTAGTACGTTCGACTCTAATGAACGCCAGAGAGCGACTACCGCATGCATCGATTCCTCGTTTGTATTCTGAATGATCTCTGTTATAACAAACAACTTTTCAATTTTTTCAATGATTTGTTTGATCAAATTCTGCGTGTTTACATTATTAGCATGATTCACACATGCTATCGATGGCCACAACTTTTCCATGTTTGTCCATGTGATTTTAGTAGGCAAAAAAAATGAATCATTACCAAGAAGAATATACAGACAACCCTGGGAGAGAGAGAGAAAGAGGAATGATTGTTAAATGAATCAAATCAGAATAAATAAGAGACTCGCCAAACCTTGACTTGACCATGATCAGCTTCGCTCGTTGTATTCAGCACCTCCACAATACGATCAACAATCGAATTGTATGAGAAAGTATAACGATTAAGAACAGAGAATAACTCGTTTTGTGCAGTGCGACGTACCTGAAAGGTCGAGTAGAAAAACCTTATTCAGAAATTTACAACTTACTTCACTGTACCGATTAATTGACATTTCGAATAGTCTGAAAGTGATTTGTTTATCGATTTTTGTGAACGGTTCGAAATTACTCAAAACAAATTCCTAAACACAGATACTTATTATTAGAAGCGTTTTTTGAAAGCGCTAAACAACTACTAATTCAAATTTCCGACAAGTATTTTTTTCGAACACTAGAAAAATTTCAACATAATGGTTTGTAACAAAACTATTCCAGGACTAATTAGTTTTTGTAATTCTGTAGACAAATCCAAGTATAGAAAACTAAATCTACCGCTTTCTCAGATAGAAAAACAAGCTTTTTCTTTTATTTGAAGTAACATTCATTTTGAAGTGTTTGTCTTGATTACCCCGATCTGCAGTGCCATTGTTTCGATTATCAAAAATCGAAGATCTTGTCGTTCATCACAAATTCTATTCTTGAGTAATCCTTTGTCAAAGTTCAAATGTTGGTGCCATGCATCAGCATCTTGTCTCGATATACCATAATAGATAGATAATAATGAAATGATCTAAATTTTATCGAATATCATTGTTAGGTGAATAGAAATTACTGAAAGCTTATAATATTTGCCTTGAGCGCTTTTTTCATCGATGAAACATCATCTGAATGATTTACTACAAGTATATCTAGAACAAAAATCGAATATTATTGTATTCATTTATTCATGAATGATTTACCGAGTAATTTTCCAATATCGGTAAGAAGACGCATGCGTAAGTTTTCTCTAAATTCTGCAAACAACAACAACAACAACTATTATGATGGCTTTCATTTCCCTTGCAACTAATCGTCTTACTTGATTCTTTGACATACATAGAAGTTTGAAATCGATACTTTGAATTGTAGGAAACAATAGATGATATGCTGTAGAAACGATAACATTTCTTTGTTTAAATATTTTCTTATGTTTAATGTATCACTTACAGATCTGTTACTTGTTCATTGTTGATGCGTGGTACCATATGAAAACATCCGAGAGCGATGTGTTGAATAAGTGTAAGCGATCTTGATCGTTCATGATTTGACAACTTCATATTTTTCTCATTTAACAGTGTCAATTCAGGATAGAGAAATGTATTGACAAACTCACAAGCAAAATCAATTTCATTTGCATCTGGCATGTGATATTGAACTTGGAGTTGATCAAAATTGACAGGTTGTCCCCATGCCTTAGTAGTCACACTAGTGATTGATTCTGTCTATGATACTGGAAAAAAGAGTGTTCTTACTCGAATCGGCAAAAAGTCGATGAATGATTCGTTGATATTTCCAGTGGTTAGTCGATACTCGATTGGATATATATAAGATAGTGATTCGAGTAAACGTCTAGCTGCATTAGCCACGATTTCATATGAATCTTTATGAATAATAGGAATACATCGATGAAAAATCGACAGAATCATTTTTTTGAAGACGAGTATAACATCACCACGAGCACGAATAAGTTCCGAGAAAAGAACTAAATACCAAGTAAGTTCGAGATCCTCTTTACCGTTGATGAATAATTCAGTTGTGTCGACATTATTCATGATCTTTTCAATGGCTTCACATGTTTTAGGTAAGAGACACATGACTGTTTCGACAGGATTACCATAGATCATTGCTCGAACGAGAGCAGAGACAAGACCCCTGACTTTGGGTGAATAGTGTGCACCAGAAAGAAATTTTGTTATCTTCTCCCGAACCATCTAAATAGAATATGAATGTAAATATTAAATATATTTATAAATGAATTGAGATTAAACAGATGATCTTGATTGTTTCGATTATTACTATCAATACATTACTTGATAGATTTTGTTACTACACTGTTGAATAATATTACGTAGAATTGATTGAAGTACAGATTCGATGTTTCTATTTTCAGTGTTCACTTCGTCAGTAATCGCCATATCATCCGACACATCTGTTGATAACAATTCGATCATTTGAAAGATTCGATTGAGAAATTTACTAATAACGTCTTCAAATTGTCTCGTTGATAAACATACTTGTTTTTCAATCTACAACAAAAGATATCTGGTCTTTCTTTTTTGTTAGAATCAAAAGTATGGTCTCACCTCTGTTAGATCATTACGAAGGTGTACTGCCGATGAACAATCAACACAGATGATAAGTGAGAAAACAGTGTTCAGAAATTCCAATGTTGCAAATGTCTTTTCCGAATCATTTAAGTCGATTCCAGGTAATACGGACATAAGTAGTGGTAATAAATATGTCTGCCCCTGAGAGTAAGAAGATGTTTGTCGAACTATTTGACGAGCAAGATGTGTTAGACAATTCAAAACCGATGTGAAACGGTGAGGTTCAGTGATATTGTCAATGCTTGAGAAGAATCTAGAAATTAAAAAAAATCTGTAAGTGAAAAATAAAACGAATAAAAAATGCCTCTTACTTTTCAACCATGGGTGACACAATTAACTGTGGTTGAAGCATGGAAAGATATTGACAGGCTTCTATTGCTTCTTTTCCATATTCTTTATTGAAAATAGAAATGAAGGCATAGTCTTTAATGCAATTAACAAAATCTGTAATGTTTTGTTCTGTTAGTCGATAGGATTCGTGCGGTTGAAACCACCAAAGAGGCTGAGCTTTGCGTTCTCTGAAAAAGTCTGACTCAATGAGATATCCAATATACGTACAAGTTCTGTACTCACAAACACACTCGATCGACAAAATACTTAGTCAGATTTAAGATGAATTTGACTAGATTTTCTTGAAATTTTCCTGTATTTGACGGATGGTAGAAACTTTTGATTGCGATAAGTAGATCACACAAATATTGAAGACATAAACTTCCATTGCCAAACATGGCAACGATCCATCTTGCAATTTCCGACGGGAAATAACTATAGTTCTGCGGAGACATTTGCATTTTGCCAATCGGCAGCGAAAAACCTCTGAGTATACGCGTAAAGATCTATCAGACAAAACAAAAATATTTATTCTCAACGAGATATATTTGAACGCATTCTGATACCTGTGCTAACCACGGCTCCCAATCGATATAGCCAATATTGTTCCAAGCCACTGATGAAAAGATGTTGATCATATGCTAAATCGAATCATTCACACTAGAATGTATTTAATAAAAATACCTACTAATTCCCACACTGCTCTGTTGTAAATGCTTTGCCATATACCGAAAAACTCCTGTAGCCATAATCTAAAGTAAAAAAAAAAGTGATGCATGATATGAAGAAGATATGACAAATACAAACTTGAATCCTTGATTGTGTAAATCTGGAGGTAGATTAAATGGCAGGAAATAACTTAGTATTTTCATGATATGGAAAAAGTTTGAATCGAATGGGCACAATTGTGGACGAAATAGTTCAAGAATTTCTTGAGTGGCCGTTTTCGAAAAGTATGGAGAGCAACGAAGCACACACCACATAATCGAAAATTCGAGACCTCTGAACAGCAAAAAATACATGTCTTTCGTACTCAAATGCGCCAACTACAAACTTCGGCAAAGTAACCAATCCATGAGCTTCGTCATGATTATTGTGAGTCATTTTAGCCCATCGATAGAACGTACGCCAGTCAATCACCAGATCATTTCTTGTAATCAAACGAGTCTTTCTAAAAAATAGCATCATTGAAAAGTTTCGCAATTTCTTAACGAAGTATTATAAATACGAACCGTAAAAGTTTAGAAAGTAGTTCACAACATATTTCCACATTTGTATAATGTAGATCGGTAATGGAAAGAACTGACAAATAAAAATTGATGAGTTTGAGGTGATCGTCTTTAGTGAAATAGAATCCGTAGAGAGAAATAAATCTTTGCAATTCTTTCGACCAAAATGAAAAACTCGGTTGTAATTCATTCAATTGAATACTACGAGATAAATTTTGTCTAATTTCATCGAAGATATTAAAACCTTGCCGTTTGACGGATTCATAAAATGGTAAATATTTATTGTAAATATTGGGTTTTTGCAAATTGTCGTCATGCATCATTTCGTCTACATTCGTATTGTACTTGTTATTGGTCACATGATCGTCCAGTTCCATATCTGATTAGAAAAACAAATGAAGTTCCGACATGAATACTGTACAGTGACAGTGTTTGTAATAGAAAAAAAAAACATTACAGAAAGTAATAAATTAAAATGACCGTTCTTATCTATGTTCTCGTTCTTTTTGTTTTCGTTAAAGAATTGCATGCCATCACGAAAACGAAAGAATCTGAAGCTTATCGAACACAGAAAATGGAAGATCCATAGTACAGAGAAATTTTGAGATCCAAAATATCTAGACGTGTAATTTATTTTTAATCGAAGAGTGAAACTTTTGTGAACTCTACGGTGTCATTTCACACTTGATAGTTTAGAGCTTTTGAGTTTTAATCTACTCATATATAAAAATGAAACTGATTGACAATACTGTAACAAAAGGCTACTTAAAAATATCTCAAAATTATTGCACATTCGATGCAATCATGAACGAAAACGTTCATTTTATTTTAATTATCGATCACATTAATTAGATATTAGTGTTAACAAATGATTCTCTCATGGATATTGGAAGAAAAATTAAGGAGAATGCATCTAGTTCCTGAATTTGTCAGAATCGGTGCGTTCCTAGTAAAACTTGAGCCAACTGGATAATACCGTCTCCATCATTATAGCGACATCGGATATTTTTACAAAAAATTGACTCTGCAACTTGTAATTATCGATCTCAAAATTTTAACTACGTCGATATCAGCACCCAATTCAAGTTTTGAAGGAAGTGAAACGATTTGCGCTATTCTCATGGTAAATAGAAAATAATATTATATTTGCGCTTACCTTGAGTCGATTGCAGCTGTCTTGTTTTATGTGAATGTGCGCACATAAAATGCAGCATATCAATCAGTTTATTCGCACTTCCTTCAGTAAAAAAACATAAAGCCCAGTCCAAATATTGACATTGAATTCGATTTAGTCGTTTTTTTTTCTCTTGCAAGCACGATGTGAGTGTGGGTTTACGTATGGCACTCGGTGTGTTCGCATATCGTTGTTTGATGGTTGTTGGTGTGGACTCTAATATTTTCTCTATCAACACCTTGACGCCACACTCACACCTATCCTTGTGAAAGATAAATTGATTTTAAAATTTAACTTTCTAGACGCTAGATTATTCAGTCTGGGACACAGTCAGAAACTTTGGATTATGAAAGCTAACTAAATTATTACCGAGGATTAGTGATACTTTAAATTAGTTTTCGTAAACTAGCGATCTAATCATTCCTTTTAAGCAAGCTGCTCGGAGTAGATTCACTATTATCATTCAATAAAAACAACATCAATTTTACCTTATCACGACTAACCAGCTTTCAAAGATATTTCTTGAAATGTAGTTTTCTGTGAAAAATTGAGATTACCATTCTCTTCTATTGTAAAATTTAAGACAAAAACGAATGAGAATAGTTGCTTATCTCTAAGTTATGGGAGAGTTCCTCTCAGACATGTCAATTGAAAAAATCAACAGAGATAATCTGTTGAATCTATTAAGGACTTTGTCTCAGTTGATTTCTTCGAATAAATGTCAAGGTTTCTCGACAGTTCAGGAAATATCATTGGAGAATAGTTCTTGTTTCTTCAAGAGAGAGATTGAAAGAAGAAAAATGAAGATGACACTGTCACAATTGGTTTTGAATTCTTTCTTGATTTTTGTTGAATAAGATGCAAATAGATTCAATGTTTATGATGACAATTCAAGTGGATCAATTAGAAATAGGAAAAATTGTAATGTTTGATACAAAATTACTCGTATTCATCGATGGACAAGTTCATGTGGCATGTGATGACTAAGAACTAAAATGATTTGAACATCTGATTGACTGAAACAAGTCACTGATCACTTGTTCGATTTGTCTCAGTTGTAATAGAATTTATTTCGTTGATCTCTTTTAACAAATCATTCGTGGTACAGTTGAGCATCTAAAAGATCTGTTTCACTCGATAGAACACACCTGGAAGACGATTCTGGCTCATTCAGAGTTCGCTCTGGTACTTGATATAAATACAAAGGTGAAATATACTCAATCAATTTGACCAAAACATTCGTCAGCTCATAAGACGAACAATTAAACAAAAATGAAAAAATCAACGAATGCTCTCAACACAGATTTGATAGATGAAGCAACTTGATAGAAGTAGATCAAGACGATCTTCTCACTAAAACAGTCAAGAAGAAAAATTGAACGAATTTGATTGTTACCTGAGTACTGCTCAACACAACCATAATTGGCTCAACAGCATTTTGTAAATTAGTTTTTTTTTAAAATTGGCAATATTTTATCAAAAAAGCGCTTAAGGATTTGAATGTCGTATGTAGAATTATTGGACAAATAAATATGATATTTTATTGTAGAAAAGTCTAAAGCAACTAATGATTTAGTGTTATTCAGAACCAGGGTTGCCAAATCCAAATTTTAGAAATCAGGAGTTTTTTGTAAAAATTCAGGAGTTGATCAGTAGATTTTTTTTCTAGAAAATCAGGAGAAAAATCAGGAAGTTTGTTTTTCGAAGAATCAGAAGAGAATCAGAAGACTTCCAAAAAATTCGGAGAAAAATCAGAAAATTTTTGAAATCAGGTTAAACAGAAGAGTGTCAGACAGCTTTCTCTTGTAGAGACAATACTGTCACTGTTAGTTTACGAACTCTTGTGACGTTTCTCTATCAAATGAGTAGGAAAATAATTATCTCACAAGTGAAATAAAGAAAAGAGACAGGTAATCATTAATATGTCTCTGTCTCGATATCTCGAATTGAAAATCTTGAAACAAAAAATCTCGAATAAATCTATGTATGTATGCCTGTCTACTTTGTTCATAATACAATATCGGGTCCATCGTTTCGGTCGCCGAAACAGTCAAAAATAGATCGAAAAGACGCTGAAAAGCTACGGAACCGAGCGGTTTCATAATACTTCGGCATGTTTCTTACGCCAGATTCAGATCGACTCTCTCTAGAAAATCGCTGATTTCTTAACCAGTCCCGATTGGATCACTCTGGAGATTGCTAGGTAAAATTTCGACCAGATCTACTACCGGGCGACGTGCTGGAAACCTATCGAAATCGGACGAGCACGAATGAAGTGAGATTTTCCTGTGTTCTGACATCCCACTCCACCTCTTTTTCTTCTTTTCTTTTAAAATTCTTCCATTTAGTCTCTTTTTTTCAGAAAAATCCTCTTTTGTGTTCTCTTTTCTCACGCAAAAGTAGGTTGTTGGTGAAAATATGCATGAATTTGTTGATTAATGTTACTATATCATACAAAAAGATATCATAACATAAATTGATATGCTTGTCAGTCGAGTTGTATAATTGAGGCTAAAATATATGATTTTATAATGATCACCTTCAACGATGTTATATACCTCTAATTGGGACTCGATTCTAGTAGCTCTATAGCGAAGGTAAAGTCACTCAATTATATTTCAGATGTGAACTTGTCATTCTCTCACGGCTCTGGCAAGTTTTCTAGTTTAGATTGACATGTAAAATCATAATCTCGCACTCACTTTTCTTGGCCGTTTTTCTCGATCCTAGGGAAGCTTATGATGTGAATCTAACAAGGAATGGCTAACTCGTAGCGTAAGGCATGCGTCAAAGAGAGAAGAAGTTTCCAGGTTGGCTAAATATATCCTAAAATCCTGTCAGATCCGATAGGATTTCTTCGGCAAGATAGCCACCGACAGCATGATGTCATAAGTTGAAGATTTCTCTGTATTCAATACCGATAAAATATTTGATGTTGTGTCTGGCAATATTTGATCCTTCAAAATTGCTGGATTGTTTACAGCTCCTGTGACATGCTGCTAGCTTACCTTATGCGATTGATTTACTGTCAAAATGAAGCAACTTCACTCTTCCTGTGTTTCTCTGTATACGATCACAATTTGGACGATCGTATGTCTTCAAATGGTACACAGAGAAATATAATAGTATACGAAGAAATACAGAAAACGAAAACTGTAGACGAGCTTTGCTTGTCCATAAACGATCGTATTTCTGCGCATAAGATCAAGGAATTATACGATCGCAATACTGAGCCATGTGAAACGCAGTATCTCTCCGATTACGAGCGTGTCTGTTTGACATAGGTGAAAATATTGACCACGGCTTGATAATACTTGGAAGAAATCGGATATGATGGAATGAGAAAGCAACAAACAGATGCGCCCCGATAATAAAAAAGCAGGGGATCGTACAATCTACCCAATACATATATGTCGTTTTCTACAGAACGCAAGGAGATGAACATTTTCCGCTGTGAAAAATCAAGCGTTTTCGATAGCCCAGAATCAAACAATTTCTCACAAACCCGCTGTAGGGCGTCCTTGCAACCAACGTATTAATTTACGCTGGGAAATGAAAAAAATGAAACTGAATTGCGAAAAATGATCAAAATCACGGAAGAACTGCTGAAATTTGAAAAAAAATGAAAAAATACCGTTTTCACATGCGCAGCCATCCGAAAAAGGGAACAAAAAGCCAAAACGATATCTAATGAATTCTGATCGTTTCTATTTCTGTGTGCCTACTTACTCAGACAGAGTAATATCATTGTCAGATACTACGTAAATAGAATAGACTTTTTTCTAATGTTTATCGTTTTCTAATGCATACATAAGTAGTCGCACAATAATCTCTATGAACAATTAGAAGCTTTATTTCTTTTTTACTCTTTCAAGTCATATTCAACCTATACTGATAACATGCAGGTATTGTCGGATTTATAGTACTATTGTGTCAGTGTGTTTTAGTTTTCTTCCGACGAAAACTGTATGCCTTTTTTTCTCTTCGTTTTTATTAAAAATCGACTTTTTTTTCAAGGATGCTGGACCTTTTTTCCTCTTTTTTGACAAAATGTTGGTGAGATGCCAGTGTGTTCTACCTGCTATTTTAGAATAATCATCGAAGAACGTTCGATATTTATTCTTTTAAGATGTTCCTTTCGACAATTCTGATATTCGAGATTTGTCCTTTGTTTTTTTTTTTGAGATTTTTTCAAGATTTTGAGACATTTCTATACTTATGTGTGCTTTATTCTACTGGTATTTTTACATCTGTACATTTACCGACATAAAGAAAGTAGACGCAAATATTTTATAAGCATATGACAAGAACCAAAAAGCAAAACAAATCGAATATGGCATACAAAATGTTTACGATTATGTCGGCATGACTTTTGCAACATGCCTACATTTTTCTGCCGAGAAAACTTTGCGTTGACAATTCTTGATTGTTTCAAAAATAATTATGAAATTTTGTACAATCGGAATGACTATTCATTCTAATTCTCAATTCTGCATCAACAGAATGATTTATGGTTCGATTTCTATTATCATTTTATAAACATTTCAGATGAATGAAAATTCACTCTCAACAAACATTGGAGACAGATACAACAAAAAGATAACGGGGCTAATTTTTATGCATTAGGCATATTTTCACTACCATGAAGATAAGCTAGGAAATGATCACCTCTACGTTTAACAGTGCTCTTTCTCTTCTACCTATTTTTTACTGATTCAAAATGTCGTTAAAACCGAAGCCAACAAAAAATTGAAAATCAGTAGAAATCAGCAGAAAATCCTCAAAATCAGTTCCTGAATTCAGGAGAATTTTTATCAGGAGAAAAGTTTGAAAATCAGGAGACTCCTGGTCAAATCAGGAGGTTTGGCAACCCTGTTCAGAACCTTCAACATTAGAAGACAAGGATAAATAAAATATTAATTTCAAAGAGAACATATCCATAAAAATTTCACTGAATTCCTTATTGTTGAAAATCTGAACAAATCTTTTATGATTCAGCCTCACATGAGAAAAAAGTCGATCAAAAAAATGATAGGTGACTACAAAGTCTTAATCCCGGAATGGTATACATGTGGGTTTGCAGAGAAACAGTTTCTCCATCCAATGGTATACTTAGTATGGAGTTCTGTTGCATACTGTGAGAGACAAATAAACTATAAAGTATATATTTTACAGTTTTTAGGCTAGCCCTTCTGTACCAGAAATCTAGCAATGATTTAGAGTAATTTAAGAGCTCGTCTACTTCTTCAACCTTACTCAAGCATCATACTTTAGACAACAGTTCACAACTATCTGTACTTCTTTGCGCTCAAAAAGCGCTTTGTCAATATGTGATACGAACGATTTTAAAATTATCATTCCCTGTAAAACGTTAATAAGCTTGATATAAACTCTTACAAGAACATTCTACATACCATTTTATAAAGTAGAAAGCTCTATAATACGTGGTATTCGAAATACATATATTTCAGAATGCTAATCTTGAAACTGTAAATATTTTTTCTCTTAGCATCACGAAGAATAAATGGCATTTCTTTCTCAAATGACTATAAGTTAGACGACAACTTGGATATCAAGAAGAGTTATATGAACTGTGAAAGTAAACAGTGTGGATGATCGAACGGTAAATATATGATTGAAGTGGATTTTGGCTTGATTCTGTGCTATGTTGATTTTGGTACAGAGGGTCTACCATAAAAGTTGTCAAATCTATACTTTATTGTTTATTTTTCTTTCACAGTACGCAACAGAATTTCATATTAAGGATACCACTGGATAGAGAGACTGTTTCTCTACAAACCCACATATGTCCCGTTCCAGGGTCAAATTTTACTGGGAAACTTGTAGTCGCCTTTGTCATGTATAAAAATCATTTTAAATTGTTTTTTTTACCAGAAAATTTTTATCATATTACATATATTCTAATGTTCGCTCTTCTAAATCAAAAGTCTCGTATTGAATTTAACAAGAATTTTTTTTTCAACGTCGAAATTATTTCACAATCTCTTCTATGAAGGCAAACAGGCGCTGATCGATCGTCTGAATGTTTTTCTCGGCAATCCTAGCTTTTACCATTAGCGGAGTATTGCTCACATTCTCGGCTTCTTGCTTTATGAAGCACCTGGTAAGTTGACTTCTATGTAATTCAAAGAGTTTTTCGATATGCCCTTTTACATTAATTTATCTTACCTTTCATGTCTTACCGATAGAAGATTTTGAGCTAAAAAATCTGGTTCTTTTTCTACTGAAGTCTTTTTTTCACGCTAATTTTTTATTGTTGCTAATTTTACATTCAAACCTTCGATGCAACAATAAAAATAGAAATTGAATTCTCCCATCTTTCTAGAGTTGGAACAAAACGTATCATAGCATTAGCCCGAATTCTTTAGATGCGAGAGCTTTGTCAAAGAAAATGAATAGAATGTTAAAAATTCAATCATATGCAACCAGCGCTCTCTACAATGTAAACAATATCAAGGAAGTAGAGTAGACTTGTGTTTTCTATTCTATCGTATAGACTGAGAAAACGTCAATGATTAAAGCAATAGCTTCTTACATTAAACGCCATCTCGTGGAAATTCTACTTTCGCGCATTCGTACCTGCGATGAATTCAAACAAACTGTCTTTTTGGATTCGTATGACAAGACTGATTTGGATTTCAACAATAAAATCATTGTGTTTGAAGATATTGACTGCAGTAAGCTATTGATTTGATAGTTGTGAAAAAAAAATATTGATTCTTATTTTTCTGTAGTGTCACATATTATTAAAAAACGATCCACAACAACAATACCAACGCCAACACCGGATCCAGTGACATCAAACGAAGGCGATGACGTCGTTGTTCATCTGGAACAGATCGATATCGATGCACGAAAATGTTCAAGCAGTCATTGCGTACCATATTAGGTTAGTTAGATATTAACGATATTTTTGGGTACAATCTCTTACCTTGAATCATATTCATACCCACACCCACAAGGAAACCTAAACATGGCTTATATAGATGAGATACGAAGAACAATAATGAACCGTTGAGAGTTTTCTTTTATGACAATAGCTGATTCAGATTCATCATCTCTGGCTAGTCAGCTTGGCTAAAACAGCTGAACGCGATTGAAATCCATTATCATTCGCTCTACGCGAGTCTATGCTTTACAAATAGCAAATGTCTTATAAGGTCCTGGTTGCACAGTATTCGAACTTGTGCAGTCAGTCACATTTTCTATTTGAGCGAAACTCGAATGGCAATCTAATTAATAATACCTTTCAATATATAAATAATTAATATTAATTCAAATGAATTTTTTACTAATACAAAAATTAAATCAATAATTCCTTCTGCCATTGATTTTGTTATCGAAAGAATTAAAAGAATAATATCATAATTGTTTAATATAACCTGAAAAGTAATCATAAACATCAAAAACAATTCAAGGACATATGAGAGCTAGCAGAAAAATAATTGAAATTAAAAGTAAGTCAGCCATTTTATGTCACATTGCGTAGAGGAAAAGAGGACGATAGACTAACGGAGCACAACTACCAATGATAGCTCGAATATGAATATATATATATTTACGTATGTGTAAAAGGTGATCATAACTGTAAATAATGAAAAATGTTTTTTTTTGTATTTAAAAGAGTTTGATAATTGAGAGAGATTTTTAAAAGAGTTAAGAAAAGTTAAAGTTCAGTATGATAAATAATAACAATCAAGAATAGTGTTGAAATCAATTTTATTGCTTTATATTTATATAAAATATTTTATTGATAATACTATAGTATACTTGAATGTCTTCTTCACAAACTGCTCTTGTTGTTGGTCTTGGTGGTGTCACTAATGGTGGTAAAACAACCATATGTCAGTTTCTTGAACGTGTATTTTCTTCTAATAAATACAATCTTAATGTAAAGTCATTACATCTCGATGATTATTTTCGTTCAAATGATGATCCACAACACATACATCTGGATAAATTTAATCATCATGATTGGGATTGTTTAAATGCACTTGATATAGATCGATTTATTAAAGATGTTCAATCTATTCGTTTGAAATGTAATCTTTTACTAATTGAAGGATTTCTTATATTTAACATAGTACGTTCATCAAAAGATGATTATCAATATGATTTAGCTTATTATTTTGATTTACCATATGAAGAATGTCGAAAACGACGATACGAGCGAAATTATGATCCACCAGATCCAGAAGGTTATTTTGAAGAACATGTTTGGGACGCTTATATTAAAGCAAAGAAAGAAGCAATCGAACAAAATAAAGACATAAAATTAAAGTTTGTCGATACAACTAAAGAACCATTTGAAAAAATTCAAGAAAAAATTATTAAAGATATTGAAACAGTTTTGAAACTTTAACTACGCGAATTCTCTTTAATATTTTCTGATGTAGTCACGGGAAAAAAAAATACTCAAAATGGTTCGTGTATGAAATTTGATTTAAATAAAAATTTTTAGTAGTGAAGGGGCTTTTGTGCACCAATCAGATTATAGAAGTATAAAACAAAGCCAAGGGTGATACACAGTAGACTTACTTGTATACTAAGAATTTATTTGAATCTTGTGTAATCTTTTTTAGATAAAAACTATTTACATACAATGCTTTTTAGATAATCGTTTAATTTAAAACAACAAAAAATAATATTTTTTAAATTCTACGACTAATAGAATGTTTTAAGATATGATTTCTTCATTTTGATATGCTGTTTTTTATTGTAATTTTATTTCGTTTAAATCAATTTGTGTAATGTGAGATATTTTTTTTTGTTTATGTGAATGATTTTTCGTCTATTTCGAATAAATTTCTTGTAGCTTTTTTACTAGTGAACAGCTATGAAAAAAAAAGAGATTTTGTATCTTCAAATAGAAACAGGAATAGTAAATAAAGAGAAAACAAAAGATTATTTTTAAGATCTTGGAAATCTTGAATTCTAGTATCTAAGATATAATTATCTATGCAACAGATCAGTGAATAAGATCATAAAAGACAAGATATTGTGTAAAAGATCTTGAATATCTGTTACTAAGATCTAACTACAGATCTTGTTACAAGATAATACAATTATCTTGTACGTAATTTTTCAAGATCTACTAACATTTCTGTACCTTGGATCTTGGTCAAGATCTTGCTTACAAGATGTTTTACTAGGGATTCTCGTAAGCGTGATGTAGTAACAAACCATTCTGATGGTTTTTTCCTGATGAATATTAGAATTTTCTGCATTCTTTTTTGCTCTGGTTCGCTAGGCTTGTTCCTTTCTTTCTTTGTTTTTTTTTCAAATGTGTCGCTATATTTCAAAGATGCTCAGGGTGTGGATGTGAGTGTGGAGATGGATGCGTGCGATGTACGTGTGGCTGTGAAAGAAAAAAATAAGGAACTACATGAGCAGTCATACTCACACCAACAGTGGACAATTGGATTAGTCGATGGGGGAAGTTGTTCCACTTTATGGGAAAATGCTTCACCCCACATAAAGTCTTACATAACAAGGAGAAATGAAAAGAAAGAACAATATATATGTATATATAATTTATTATATGATATTGTACATATACTTGTATTTAGAGAAAAATGGTTTTTCTTTCGAAGAGAAATGGTTCAACAAGGAGAAGTGGAAAGAAAGAAAAGCATTTCTCATTAAAAAATAACGATTTCCAATAGAAAAAATCCATTTCTACTAGAAATAATCCTTAAGATGAAAAAAAGGAAAATGATCCATTTCTCTCTAAGTCCTTTCGACTTCTGCTTGGGAATAGAGACATGTATGGAGTAGTTCTCCTTGTTATTATTCGTTTTCTCTTGTAGTGATGTGATTGAATGAAGGTAGTGTGTTTTTAAAAAGGCGATTCTTTCTGACTTTATGTGGTTGAAACATTTCTGCTTGAAGTGAAACAATTTCTCTTTGATAGAGGCATATGACCTACCCTTCTCTTCTTATTTTATAGTCTTCTTTGTTTTGTCCAATTTTAGCTCAAATTTCATTATCATTCGATCATTTTAGTTTCTTCATATAAATTCATTCATATTCTTGCATTTAAAAAGCGCAAAATTAGAGATTCATTGGGAATATGAAAGCATCAACAGGTACATATATTCGAGCTTCGGTGCTAATTGAAATACATTTCATGAACATCTCGTTTTATAGTTCAAATTTGTACGTAGTGCTGTAGTATAGTACTTGCAAAAAGCTCTAGAACACTCAAGAACGGCTCTCAAAGGTTTTATATTTCATTCGAATTAAACTCTGCGGCGAGGGTGTAATTAGATCAGGATGCACAAGAAAAATGCATATGAATCTTGTTACTAATCTAAGATACATTCAAAATTTTCTAGTACTGGGCAATTGCCTAGTGGTTCTTCCCTTGACTAAGCCACTGATTGAGACACTCATATCATAATTGATACATTGGTGTTTATAAATGCAATTAATTCACATGATATCGAATAATGTACATATATTTGTGATGGATTTGTAAGAAGATATTTAACTGATAAACTATTTTTATAATCATTGATTAATGTAAAACTGTTTGCAGTTAATATATCTGTATCCACATCATCATTGGCATGATTTTATTTTCAACGATTTATTGTAACAATTCAACTAGTTCATGCAGAACTATTTCGTTCCATGTTTTCATTATTATTTGTTGCAATAATTTTTTTTTAATGCTTGATGAAATTTCTCGTGATATATGTTCAACATTACTCAACAATATACTACCATAATTAATTATATTTGGTAAACCTGTATATGTTTTTGATTAGTTAAACTATTCATATCAGGATTACTTTCGTTATCTTGACGATCAGAACTAGAATAACTACAAGAATAAGGTTGACGTTCTCTATTAAATAAACTGAGTTCAAGATATCCTTACAGGAATCCTACTACCATTTTGACACAGAAGTCTTTGGGTACTTGAAAGATTTTAAAGATTTGACTACAAAATACTTCTATGTGTTTCGTACCAAAATCAATTAATTTAACGAAGTCGTGTTTTTCGAAAAAAACTAAACTTCTCGGCTGAAAAGGAAAACAAATTCATTAAAAAAAAATCGTATAAAACAGCATTTCAATGACAAGTATTAGAAAAATCCTATTTTGTGTTTAAATCCATTATTTCTTTATTACAACGCGTTTAGACACATCGTTTTTCTTACTTACGAAAGGATGTGCATTAACTATCAACAATTCTTTATCATCAACAAACACATCAATCCAATTGATTGACGTACAATGGAGATATTCAATTTTTTCTTTACTAAAATAACTTTTCGACTACTTTGTATCAGGTTAGCATAAGTATATTAATGCAAATGGATTTACTAATCAGCCTGGTTCAAATAAAATTCTATTGACTACAGCATCGAAAACTTTCTATGAATATTAAATATAGAGTTGCTCAGATTTTTCTGCCATTCATTGAAAGACCAATATATATATATATTTGGCCATCGAAACTTTTGGACAGCAAGGAATTTATGTAAAATATCAGGAAGAAATTTTTCAGAAAAGAAATCATTTGATTAAAATATAGATCAGTAATCATTGCTAGTTTTTATTACGAAAGAAACAATACTTGTTTACAATTGCATTAATGAAAAAAAGGACTCACTACGTAAATATATGTATTAAAAACTATTAAGCGGAAAAATTTACTCATAACTTAATCAATGCAATGATAGTCAGCTAATGCACATGAGGTTATCCCAAAGAGTAAAAGATTTACGACATTATAATCGACAATGAATAATGTTTTGATCAATTGTAACAACATCATTGAAAGAAGAGGTTTTGTCGAGGAGTTAAAATAATCTTAGTGAAAAAAGTAGCCATCTGAAGTAATTGTTGTCAAAATTCTGGCATAAAGAATATGATTCAACCTGTTTCATTCAATAGTGAGTTACAACATATAGTCATTGTGCCTAGAAATATAGCTTATCAAATACGACTTTCTTTCTCCATCAACGAATCCATAAATGAATAGTTTTTCCACAACGAACAATGTCGAATATTGCACATGATGGTGGTTGATGTTCGCTCAACCAATGACTTAATTCATCTTCGTCTGACATTGTATTTTTAATTGATTGATCATCATGACATTGAACATTCAACACTCGAAGATTGTTCATACCATTGATTAGATCAAGAATACATGTTCGATTTGTTACACGAATCGAAAGTACTTGACATTGAGCAGCAAGAGATACATCACACAACGCAATACATTGTTCATTATCATATAATACATCAGATAAAAGAACATTGAGTTGAGATATTGATGCACTATTTTTATTGAATATTATCATTTCTGAAGGCCAACTGAACCAATAATCATGAATGTTTAATGTAGTCAGATGAGGAGCTCGATCGAGCAATGCTTGAAGTTGATTTTTACAATTTTGATCTGGACGAGATGATAATATGTCGAGTGATGTCAGTCGATCGAATGTTGGAATAATAAACCACAATTGCTCGTTGATAGGAAACCGTATTGAAAGTTTTTCAATGTTACAAAATTGACTATTGAATAGTGTTGAGTACTTGAAAAAATCGACATTACAAATCAAATGATGCACCTGATCATATGACGATTGGTACTTATTTGGAGAACACGTTGACTTGGAAAGAATGAAAGAATCAAGATGAAATTCGTTAAAAGCATATGGAAGAGTATAAAAACAAACTTTTGGCTCATCTAAACACCAATCGTATTGTATAAACCATTGATGTTCGTCATGCCAAAATCGACTTCGAAATGTGTCGAGCATTCGATCGATCCGTTTCTCATTGTTTTCATCTTCATTTAGATCGAATTCTATTTTGAATTGAAATATTTTTAATTTTTTTAAATGCTGATGAATGATATCTTCCCATTCTTCTCCGATCGAAACATAATATTGTATATTACTAAGAGCAAATTTCAGTTTCGATAAATTGGGCAACCATCCTACCAGATCTAATGGTTTTGAATACGAATTTCCAGAAAATTGTAAAGTAGTAATCGATAGAATAGGTATTGCAAATTGGAAACTCCACCATTTACCAAGAGCCAATACAAAAAGATGTTTCAGATTGGGTGTATGCTCGAATATGCGAACTGATTGATATCCATAATCCACACCAATAATAGACAGATATTTAATACTTGATGAAATCACTGTTGGTACGACAAAACGAGCGTAACTCCATTCATATACAAATGCCTCATGAAAATAACAATATATCAGATTAGGCAAAGTCCAAATAGTGTTCATCAAAAGTGAAGAATCGGCTTTGTTGGTAGGAAATTTACAATGCTCGAACAATAGATGAGTTAAATTCGATAATGTAGATAGCCCCACTATGATTTTGTCTGTAATTTGTTGTTCATCAAAGTAAGACAATGAAAGTGATTTCAAATGAATAAATTCTTCAAGTGTGAAGCCATAAGCATAAAATCGATTAATTTGCCCAGGAACTCCATCATAACCGTACAGAGAAAGTGAAACGATTTGACTGATCTTTGATGAAAGATATTTATGACAGATCATATCGTAATCATATTTAGAAAACGATCCAAAATTTATATTATGAGTGTGAAAGTAATAATCAAGAACGGCGTCAAAACGAGAATTGAGGTCACGAAATGCATGAAAAATATGAGATGTACTCATGTATTCAAAGACATTGAATAATAATTCATTTACTAAACATTCAAATTGCATCGTTGATCGATGTTTTCAGAGGTAAACAGGCTTTAATCGTCTAACTAGAGTAAAATAAGAAGGAGTCGAGCAGTATCGTTGATTTTTGCTATTTATATTTATCTATTCATACTATGTAAGTATCATCTGTTGACATTTACCTTGTTCTTTTATTGCACAAGATCTAGGAATTAAAAAAAAAAGACAAATAACCATTTGCCTCCTACGTGCTTATCTATATTCTTTTTGTAATATACACGATAGACTATCTTTACCTTTTTAATTGATAATAATTGAATCGGTCTCTCAAAATACAAAATGCCTTCACAATCTTGCGAATAAAGTACCTTGAAATAGTAAAACAGTCTAAGGTCTCAAGTGCATTTCATGATACAATTGATTCAAAGGAATCATTTGTTTCTACTATTGTAAAGTTCAAAAAAAAGTTTTGAAAAGTCATGAAACTTCAAACGATAGCAGCGATAAGCGACAGTCACAACAGAAACTATTGCAAAAAAGGAATGTGGGTGTGAACGAAGAGAATATTCATACATATATCCACTCATTCTGCCGTATTTGGATACCTTCTTCAGATCTATCCATCTACAAGGGTTGTGAATCATCTCCTAATCGATCACAACAACGCCCTTGTGCGTATGGCGTTCGTGTACGACACGGTGTGCATCAAATCTTTCTCGTCGCGCATGTTGGTCTGGACGTTGATTATTGCGGGTGCGGATGTGGTGTGGTTATAGGTATGCAAGTGATTATAATCTTTACTCATACCAACATCCACAGGCAACCAAAATTAAAAACAAGAGTATTTTTTATCTAGCCTTTGATTTTAAATGTTTGTTTCGATTTTATGTTTAACGAAAAAACAATCATGACTAGGGTTTTAATTCAATCTTTATGAAATTAAGATGAAAACAATATTCATATTAAAAAAGTACTTCGTTATTTTAAATATCAACATAAATTTTTTAAGCTAAAAATAAGTATGCATATTTCAAAAAACACATCAAATAGGTAAAAAATGAGGAAGCACAATACCTTTTTCCAATTCGTCTCGATACATGAATAATAAAATTCCCAACTTATACCACATGCACTCTATAAGTTGTTTTGGCCAGAGACGTAACATATTATCAGTCACTAGGCTGAGTAGTTTGTTTCAAAAACATATTGGTGTATCTCGTATACTCTTATGTGTCTGAAACAAGAATCATTACTTCTTTGTCGAATTCGATTACCACTTATTGTCTGAGCATACCGATTTGCAGAATAAACCATATTTGTATCATATTCTACACTGATGTATCTTAAAGACATTCAGAAGAGGGTGTGGGTGGGTGTGGGTGTGGCGTGTGGGTGTGGGTGTGGGTGTGGGTGTGGGTGTATTCTTGAAGAGAAGACTTACCTGCACACCCAGACCGACCCACACCCACACACCCACACCCACACCCACACCAAGCACACCCACACCCACACCCATACCCACACCCACACCCATACCCACACCCACCCACAGCCACACCCCACACTCACACCCAAACGCGAAATTGCATTTGATCTCTTGATTTAAAAGAAAAGAAAAGAAAAATAAAATAAAATACTACCTACATATTTTATTGTTGCTCTTGTCTTGAATTGTTCGATGTAGACCTAAAATAGAAAAGGAGAAATTATTTGATATTAATTCGATATATCAAATGATTTTTCGTCGAAAATCATCGATATTAATATTGCACGAAGAAAGAACAGAGAAAATAATAATTTTGTGGATGTGGGTGTGGACGTGGAATTCAATCAAAATATTGTAGGTGTTCGCACTCATCTACACCCACACACGCCCACACCCACACCCACGCCCACACCCACACCCACACCCACACCCACACCCACACCCACACCCACACCCACACCCACACACCCACACCCACACCCACACCCACACACCCACACACCCACACCCACACACCCACACCCACACCCACACACACCCACCCACACCCGGCCAC
>CAJNOP010000125.1:256139-304391 GCA_905250075.1 Rotaria sp. Silwood1 | reverse complement strand
ACCCACACCCACACACCCACACCCACACCCACACACACCCACACCCGGCCACACCCACACCCACACCCACCACATCCACACCCACACCCTAAATAATATAAGAGATCCTAGAACAGTATATAGTTAAAGCTAAAACTTAATTGGTGCAGCATCCCCATCACTTGACTTATTAAACAAGATGCCTTGAATTAAAGAATTCAATGTAAGATTTGACGTTTTCATCATGAGAAATCAATACAATACTAAACGGCTTAAAATGACAATTAACATCGACTGGGCCAAAGACAAGTAGAGGTAAATTGTTCCATGTGAGTTTATAAGTTGTATCAATTTGTAAATGTGTTGTTAATCCAACTTATTGAAACAGTTGTTTGGATGTAAAAATAAAGATATTTAAATTATTTATATCATCAACTTTATAGAAACGAACAAAATTAGAGTACAATTTTTTTTATTGTTTTCTCCTGATTACAGCGTCCAGATCGATCAAAACGGATATCATTTACGTTCCGTTTCCGCTGTCGATGAACGGTAATAAAACGGTAACCTCATAGCAATAAACTAACCTTATTTTTTTAACTGTGCCGTTTCGTAGATTATAAACCAACAATATTTCTGATCTATCTTTTCGTCATTCAGAGACCATTATTTTACATAGTTTAACTTTATTAATTGAAGTTAGTGGATAATATGTAGACAATGAAGATTTAGTTTAAGGGGGAACCCCCCCTCAGAAACCTATCTTTTAAACGGTTCAAGAGATTTCGATGAAAATTTCAGGAAATAGAAAAGCTAATGTAACTAGCATCTGATAAAAATTTGAACCAATCATTTTTGATAATTGAGGAGCTATACTCAATTTACTCATGAAAATGGGGCTTTTGGCACGGAACATTTTCCCGAGGCGCGATAGCATGGAAAATGTTGAAATTTGTTTCAAAATGAAGAAAAATCTTTTATCTAGAAATTGTAGGGACAGTTTTTTGAAATTCATCTTTGTTCAATAGTAGTGATCATTTTAAATCGAAAATCGAAAAAACTGCTTTGATCTCTTTCAAAGATTTTCTAATATCTGAACAACGGAGATATATTTTAGAAATCTGTTCCCACAATTTCTAGAAAAAAGTCTCATCTTTTGAATAAAAAAAATATCAGCAGCGTACGTCAAACAGTGGACTGGGAAAATGTTCCGCAGGGATCAGTAAACGATAAAAAAGTGAAGCTGAGAAAAACGAATAACAACATTGCGAAGTAGTTGATGATGTTCCTGTGTAGAAAATTGGAGCATATTATATATCATTGGAAAGTGTGTAAAAAGGTCTTGCAGTTGATGATGCTTTCAAGAAAAAATTAAGCTAATTTCTAAATCCAAGTTTACTGTAGCGCCACCTTTTCGAAAAATAACCTAATTTTGAAGCTTCCTTCTCTGACTGCAACAGGTAGAACATGATTACTTGATACGTCGATGGTTTTATACTTCTGATAAAGAAGATGGAACGATATTAATTACCGGTAACTAAGGAAAAAAAATCAACACAACAGTCGATTTTCCACTATGACTTCCAATAGACGCCCCAGAATTTGGCAAAATATGTTCCATTCTTATATAATTTATACATATTCTGAAAGAGGACACTCAGGGCTACTAGAATATGTGTTTTTTCAAAAATCGAGTTTTTTAAGAAAAATCGACTTTCTGAGGGGGGGTTCCCCCTTAAACTTGTGATAATCCGCCCTTCATATGATTAGATGTGCATTTACGTATTGGCAATAGTAAATGTGTTGTTTGATTAGGTTTATTTTGTTCGTGTTCATGTAGATTTTTAGATTTTATAAGTGCAGACTACAGATTCTCGTCCAGCACCATAATTTCAATTTAAAAAACCATGAAGAATATTTTCTTTATTCACTGAATATAAACGATATGATATGATTGAGCCGTGAGGGGGACGACGTCCGTTCTTTACTGGGCATTCTTTTATATTGTGTATAGTTATGATTAGGCATTTTTTTATACGTGTTCTCAGCTAATTGGAATCCTTTTGATTAGATGAGATCATTTTTACAATTTAACTTTATCGTATGGATCAATAAATTACTTATTTGCATTAATAGATTTGGTAATCAAAACTGTAGTTACCCAAAAAAAATTCTTCATTTTATTTTTATTACTAAAAACACAAAACAAATTTCAATTTTTAATCATCTCTGTAGCATGTCAAGAACATGATATGATTTAGATCTTCTATTCCTTTAGTAAACAGACAAGAATGAAATCCGATGAATCCCTTTTGTACTTTGAATAGATACTTGGTTGAATCAAAAGTATATGTCTATCAATAAGTGTTTGTTTATATATATATACAAACAAACAGATGAAAAACAATTTTTTAAAGTAAATAACATTTCTAAATACTATCAGAATGTTTTGATAATAAATGTTGTATTTTATTTTCATAATTCATGTATTAACCATCTTTAAGGTAACAAATTTTATAATAATTTTATTTGTATTAGGGAGCATTCTTTGCTGAAATTAATAAGTACTTAACAGTTAGCAAAACAATAGAAGAAATTTTCAAATATCTTTATTTGTCTCTATTTGAACTGTTCTATACAATAACAATTCAATCCTATTATGAATAGTGTTCATGTTTTTATAAAAATATAACTGAGAGTGCAAGTGTAGGTGTCAATGTGAGTGAAAAATATGATAAAACACAGACCCACACCCTCAAACATAGTAGTTATGAAGAATAATTTTTTGTAATATTTTTGTTTTGTCAATATATATTTTGTTTACAGTTTGCACGTAAATTTCTGCATACATAACTACGAATACGTTTCTGATTATTGATATAATTTTTGTTCGCAATTAGAACATAGAGTATTTTATGTATTATCTCTAGAAAAATGTTATGATTAATGTGTAAGAATGATAAAAGAAAAAAAAATTGTTTGTTGTTATTTAATCCGATATAATATTTGTTCTGTAATATTATACCGATTGATATTGGTTTTTTGTCATACAATAATTTCTTGATAATTACTGATTACACTTTATATTCCTTACAATAAATCATATCCAGGAAAAAACAAACTGCGCCATAATTGACATAGAATATATACATACATATATATATATATAGTTAGTAATCATCCACGGTGAGAAGATTACTTAATTTGAAGATGTTTGATCTCTTCTATGCTGTCAATTAGCTGAAGTTTTTCATTTGCAAGCTTATTTCATGTTATCTACAACAGAAGATTATACGCTTTATCTCTTTACTTTATTTAATTGCTTTTATAAATATCAAATTAATAATGTAATGTATCTATTAAATTATTTTCTTACGTATTTCATACAGAAATTCTAATTTAAGTAACATTAACTATTCATCATTATCAAAGTCTTAAAATTCGATATCGATTAATAAAACTTTCTAAAACAAGATTGTATTAAATATTCTTAATTATATAGTGGTACGCTAGACTAAATGTTTCTCAAGATTGTCGCCAACTTTCATTGTCATACTTTGATATTTTTCTGAAAAATATTCACGATTTAAATTTCTACAAGAATATGTCATAAGTTTTCCTAAAAAATGTCAAGCAGAAATGCTAGAAAAAAAAATAATACTGCTCACTTCTAACAAATCTAATTTTAAAGAGTTAGTTTTTTGAGAATAATCGAGCATTTTTTTCCTAGCATTGTACAAATAAAACCATATGACGAAATATATTTAGGAGTTTAACGAAGTTCATTCTTTCTCACGATCTACCCTGAAGATTGTTTTAATTAAGACTTTTTGATGCAAAACATTACTTTATTAAAACTGAGCCAAAAAAAAAAATGTAAAACTCTACTTATTTTAAGCGATGTACTCGAATAAAGAGTCTTATGCAAATTCTGACATATGAGTCTGATACACAATTCATTCTGGAAAAAGAAATATTATATTAACGCGGAGGATCATTTTACTACATTAATTACAACATAGAGCTTTTCAAGTGCTACAAGATTGCTATTGTACTGTTATCTTTCGTTTGAAATTCCAACAAATAGACTTAAACAGACTAGTTTTTATTTATGAAAGTTGGTCACGTTGGAGACTTACGGTTTTATTCATCGAAGTTTTTTTTACTGAACAACATGTCATTCTTGAAAATCAAATTGTGAATCAGTCAAGAAAAAAAAGACTCAGGTATGATGATATTGAGAAAATACTTAGTAGGATATTTATTCTGACGCAATAATTACTTTACTAAATATAAATATTATCTTTTTATTATTATGATAAAAGTTACAAATATCTAAGATTTGTCTCTCTTTGCAGGAATTGTTTTATCAAACTTTGTTATAACAAATAGATATTCTTACTAATCAGTTGGAATATATCAAACATGATTATTATTATCCATTAGTTTTCTCTTATATATATTATTAAAATATATCAATTCAAAAAACTAAGTATATTTTAACAATAACGCTTTCAAATATATTTAAAGCAAAGAATAAATAAATATTATTTTTTTTTTTTTTTTTTTTACAGACAGAAAAAGAAAGTAAATTATCGATAATAATATCGATGAGAATGTTTTAATCTTTGTTCAATTTCTCTCCATACATAACTTTTTTCTGAATTTTCATTATTAGAATTTGGATCAACAAATTGATTAAGATATTTTTGTGGTTTTCGTATACTTTTTAAATATAAATATTCATTATTATGTCGATTATTATCATATCTAGGTGTTAATCCATGTGCTGATGTTAACATTAATGAACGATGAAAATCATTTAATACACTTAAACCATCTAAACTATCATTTGTATTTTTTCTTCGTAAATGAAATAATGTAAATGCTCGTCGACGTTTTATTCGACAACGACGAAAATAATATGTTATATATAATTTAAGTGTTAAACGAAATTTTGGATTTATTGAATAAATATAAAAATTTGCACCATGATTTATAGTTAACATTATATTTGATATACAAAATAATTTCATACGTATTTGTTCAAAATAATTTTGTTGTTGAAAATTAAATAATTGTGTTATTAATAAATATATTACTTCAAATAAATGTACACTACGACATACCATATAAACAGATAAAACACAAACAATCATTAATGTTATACGAAAATATGTATCTTGTTTACGATCATTTGTAAATGTTGTATTCATTGTTTTTGTTGTTAATTGTATTTGTGATGTATGTAATGCACGTATTAAAAATAACCATATTAAAAAACATATTAACCATGGTATAAGTAATGATATAATAACCATAGTTGGATAAAATAAAAGTGAAAAAAATTTTGTATTTAATATAGATGATAATTCAAGACCATAATATTTTATTGTACCATTATTTGTACAATAAATACGTATACTTGTATAAAGAAATAATGGTAAATTAATAAATATTGAAAGAATAAGAATAATAACAATTGTATAACGAGCTGAACGACGATTACAATAGTGTTTTGCAACTAATGGCTTCTAAAATTAGAATATATATAATTACTTATAATCATTGAATATTTTTGTATACTGTTAGTAAAATGAGTGTACTCATTACTCTTCTATTTCCGTTACTAGAACCGGAACAACTGTGACTTTAATATTGAATTACTGTTTTTGTCTCAAAAATATATATATGAGGTTAATCTTGTACCCTACATAGACTTGATCTTCAATTGAACTGATGTAATTGTTGAACTTTGTCGAAACTAATAAGTTAAAACAAAATTTATTATTAGAAAGAAGAATAAATTATCATATGTCATTATGTTCTACTTTTATTTTCTTATTATTAAATGCATATTCGTCGTTGACAGATACTCAATGATCTCAACAATGATTGACTCTCACAAGTAAATATATAATGAATATGACCCTTTTTTTTTTTCTAATGCATTTTACTGTTGTTCAGGTAAGTTCATGCTGAGTTACTTATTCATGAAAAGCAACAAATGAATATGACTAATTGATGCTTATAGTTTGTCTCGTATATATTTGAAAATCTGATGTTTGATCTTTTCCAGTGCATTTTTATTATCAAAATAGAACAATAGTATTGAAACCATTTCCGATTAAAAAAACATTTCAATATAATCAATTCCTTTTTTCAAAATATTTAGAAAGAATAGATATTAACATAACTTTCAGCTCTGTAAAATATCTGGGTCAGTATTGTAGTTACTAGTACTCCTTTTTTTCGATTTTTCACAGGAGACAATTGTCCAACAAAGTGACGATACATTTTATGAGCATAATCGTATTTTATTCTTAAATCTTAGATTTGACACTGTAGCATGTTCACTATTATGACCGTGACATTACATCAACAAAACTCTATTGATTATCTATTAGAATGATTTATTACAAAGCGCCTAACCATATGTATAGTATGCAAAAGTATACTAATTTATATCATTCAAGCTTGTTTACTAGACGAATAAAGATGAAACTATGCTAAATATTCTTAGTAGATGAAGAACAAATTGAATGATGTTTTCTTGCAAACTAAGAGATAAAATCAAAAAAATTCATTATTCTTAATAGAAGATCATTTATGAATGTCAATAGAGCAACTTCTATGAATTTCTTTCGATTTAATGAATTCTACATATGAATTATTAATAAAATAACAAAACGAGTGCTATTAAGAATGAGACTATTGAAAGTAGAAACGATCATAAAAAAAACTATGAAAATTTTTTGTAAAATTCTAAATAATTATCATATAAATATATCAAAAGTTTATTACAATAATAGCACTGATTTTTTTGTCAAAGCAATTTTGTATTGAATTCATTTTAAATAGATATATTCATACATTCATTGTTATTTTTATTTATATCTTTATTCATGTTCTATACTGACATGCATACAATTCTTTAATAAATTATTTATTTTCAATTAATTTCTTTCATATTACAATAGAGACTTAATCTCATAACGGCATATTTTTAAACATAAGAATAGATTAAACGAGATCGGTCTTTTAATCTAATACAAGTGAAAAATTCCCATGTTACTTTCATGCTTAGAGAGATGAATGAAAGAAGCTTTAGTTTTTTAGTTTTTTTTTTAATAAAATAATCAGATAATATTCTTGTTTTTTTTTTTTCGATTAAATACTGATGTTTTTTTTTTATAAAACTTATTCTCTTTGAATATCTATCATTTCTTATTTACCTTGACAACAATTAATCGAAATGTAGTAATTAAAACAACAAGCCAATTACTAAATGTTGTAAATATATTAGCTAAAACATTAAAAAGACTACGAGTAATTATTTGTATTGTTAAAAATGTTGATGAATGATTCATATGTGGTAAAAAATAATAAAATAAAATATTATTTAATGAAACAACTGTTGGTGGTACAAGATCAGCCCATGCAAGTGTAACTAAAAGTGTTGTCATTGTTGAACGCATATGACGACGTGTAAGAACAAATAAATTAATTAAATTACCAGCATTTGCAAGAAATGATAAAATAATACTTATAACACCTAATGTCCAAAATGCAAATGATGAACGAAAATCATTTTCAGCAAGACGACTTGGATCTTGAATTTATTTAAAGAAAAAAAAGACAAAAGAATCAAATTAAATTAAATTTATTTTTATTTTACCTTCACTGCAATTCATTGAGCTTATTTTATACACATAAAATCTACAATAATATAATGAAATTAAATATAGATTAAAGATCTGCACATAACTGAATTTCATATGTCGATTAGAAAACATACTTTATGAGAAAAGATAAATATACAAATAACAGATGTATCTTATCCTTCGAATAGATATAAGAGAAATAGAGATGAAGAGAAAAAACAAAAACTTCTAGTATTATTCCAATTTAATAATCAGGCATCATATAATCCTCCATAGAATATATGTAGTAAAAATTATGATTTTTTCTTATCAAAGTAAGTGTTGTTTAGTTCTCATAGAAAATTATTATGAATTTATTATTGAACTCTCACGATGATAAATACCGTAACAAAGTGATTTATCATATGTATAACTTACAAAATATTTATAAAGCTCAAGTACATATATATGTAGGTCATACTTTTTTTTTTTAATATAAAAACACAATCACGGTGCGTATCCACATATGCTTAGAGATATATATGTGATGCATTTTTAAGAATTATTTTATTGTTAAAAAAAAAAGTATTTTTCTTCTTTTGTCGCTTCTTTTCTTTTTTTCGAATCATTCTATTATATACAGAGAGAAAGAGAGAGAGAGAGAGAGAAAGAGAAAAAAAAAAGGAACTCTACGTTTATCATTAGATAGCATTCAAAAACATGTTATCTAGAACGTATGAAAAAGCTTTAAGAAATTTTCATAAAAAAGAAAAAAACAAAACACTATTCATTTTTCTATAGTCTAATCAATGAATAAAAAAGAAAAAACATTTCCAAATTGATTATGACATTAACATAAGGACGTCTTATTCTAAAAAAGAAAAGATCTAACTCTATCATGGAACAGATGTTCGCTTTATATACTAAATATTTAGTGTATATATTTTTAGTTCTAGTATTTCTTTTTTTTCCCAGGTTCGGAAAATAAGGAAATGTAATTATCATAGTACCAGAAAAATCTGTTTTCTAATATAATAACGATAAAATTGTTTCTAATTGATGATAAATATGAAATCATGAAATCGAACTAAAAAGAAAGCATATAGTAATAAAACATTCATATAAACTGTATAGAATAACGACCGGAACATGTTTTCCTTGTAGAATTAAATAATACTATAAAATTATTTTTATATACACGCAAAGTTACTAAACGTGATCAGTTGTAATAAGATATTTTTCAATAGCTATGTAATGATTTTAGTCGTTAAATGATTAGATACTCTAATTTATCTGTTAGTTTTTTTTTTTTTTCCTTCTATCTTTTTTCTGCAAGAAAAAAAGAAAATAACATTGCTGCACATAATCTTTCATCAATTCGGTAATGTCATGAAAAGATCATTTTTTTTTTCTTTTTACGCACTTACTTTGTCGATCAACGATTCTTTGTTTGACATTAAGTCGAGTCATTATTTATAAATGAGTTTATCAAGAAAAAAAAAAGTTCTAGTACAAATATAACAAAAGAATAATATATATATACAGAGAAGTAATTTATTGTTTTGATCTCTGTTGTATAGAATAATATATATATATATAGGCTTCTTCTACTCATATTCGATGCCGACATTAAGACACAGAAAAATAAAAAGAAAAGAAAATTATCAGGTCATCTTTTGTCTAAGATATTTAATATTATTTTTGAATATTCTTTTTATTGCAAATATCAATGAAAAACTCATATAACTTCCGTTGAAGCTCTTTATATATACTACAGATCGAATAGACTATTCATCTTTTTTTTTGATATAAATGATCAACTTCCGAAAAAAAAAAAAATAATCCTATGTAACCTCTCGTATTACTTAATATTCATGATGATGAAATAAAGAATCTCTTGAAAAATTTGAGTGCATATGTAGAATGGCACAAATAATAGACTCCTCCTATCATTTTATTCGATTAGAAACATTTGTGTAATATTCACATGAGTATATGAATGAATTACTAATATAATTTACACTTAAAGTTCATATGAGAGATACATATTAAAATTAGTTCGCTTAAAATAAAAAAGAAGTGATAAATGAAGTACAATTCTGTCAAAATTTTTACTATTATAGTACAATTACATTTCAGTAAATCATGGTTCTTTGATACGCTATTATAGTATGCATGATATTTTTATGTATATAACTATGAACTAAAATAGATAGAACGTCTATTCATGAACAATCATATCAGTTTACGCTCATTGAACTGTAAAATTTTTTTTTTCGATCCAAACAAATACTATATAATCTAGTTGATTATACTATCAGATAATAAAAAAAAAAACAACGTTTAAGTGTAACAATGATATGCACACAACGGCAGAATTCCACTTTTCTTTTTCCATATTCGAATTACAATTTTAATTTATAGGACTAAACAAAGTTTTGAGATTATTTAGACCTATTTTATTCCATCACGATATCCGTTTCATATATTAAATAAAACACAATTAAAGAAAAGTTGCTTTGTCGAGCATGAATTCCTGTCATCAATCTTTACTATGTTGATATTCTATTCGAAGATTCATAGAGAAAAAAACCAATTTTTTTTTTGTTAAATTTGTAAAAAAAAAAAAAAAAAAAACGACATGTTATATGAAGAATGAATAATATTATTCCTCTATCAGGATAATATTATGCTTTCAAATAGTGTAAAAAAAAGAAAAAGGAATTTTATACCAAAGTCATGGCTTATTGATATTCAAATTTCTGAATCAAACGGATCATTGATTGAATGATTATGTGTTTTAGAATGTTAGAGTTATTTGATATTTACATTGTAATAAAAAATCTTTCAAATAATTTTCTTAGAAAACATAATAAAACTAATTGACAAATACGAGTAATCGTTTCACAATGTTGACAAACTTCATAGATCTTTATTTATTAGAACTAGAGAAAGTATTATTATTTTAATTCTCGTATTTTCATTAGTAAATTAATATAAAGACTTTCTTTTACCTTAATCATCAATGAAGAGAGCTTTAGTAAATCTGGCAGATGAACAATTTTTTGTTTTAAAACTTCACATTTTTAAGAATAACTGTCTACACAAGTATTCAAATATTCCTTAAAAGCTTTCTTTTTTTTTTTAAAATTCATAGTCATCCAACGCATTTTTAGTGACAGTTGGAAATCGTAAATTTCAAATTATTGTAATTGCGTATGACAACTATTCACTTTCTTGGAAGAAGTCTTAGATTTTCTATTTCATCTTCGAGTTCATCCGAAGACGATCTGAAACGTGTTCAACAAAAAAAAGAAAAATGAATGAGATGCATGTGCAATTTATTATTGTTGAAGACAAAAATAGATTTATTTTAAAATCTATTAACTAAAGTCAAATATTTACGACTTTCCACAATAGAGAATTTATCATTTGAGTTTTTATTAAATATGTCTGCAAAGGTTTTTTTTTGTTTTCTTGATAAGTAATCTGAAATGAAAAGCAAAGTGCATCTTTGTTCTATTTGAACTGTAAATAAATCATATCTTCTGTATACATTTTAGATGAAATTAACTTAAATCTGTCACTATTCGATAAGAAAATATCATAGTTTTCTATGAAGTATCCTATATCTCTAAGTCTCATTACCATTATATGAATAATTTTGTTTTGATGAATCAGCTTACACTCTCTAAAAGAAATGGGTTTAAGCTGATCTTATCTGAAATGTATACAAAAGAAATGAATTACTTACTATTAAAATAGAACAAAGATATACTTAATTTTTCATCTCAATTCACTTATCATGAGAGCAGGAAAAAAACCTTTCCATGAATATTTAATAAAAACTCAATGATGAATTCTATTATGAAAGATTGTCAATATTTGATTTAAGTTGATAGAGTTCAAAATTATTTTATTTTTGACTCTTTTCAAAGTATAAAAGCTCAATAAATAATCGAAATGGAATAAAATTTGGCTATAATTAATTTTATACGTATCTTGTTTTTTTTTTGTGTTAAATGTATTTCACACTGTCTTCGAATAAACTAAACGATAAATATGAAGATTCGAGACCTTTTCTATAAAAGTAATAACAAATTTTCTTAAAATTTTGTAATCATTGACGATGATATCTTTATTTTTGAAATCTAAAAGATTTTCTCTCATATAAATTTATGTCAACCTATTACTCTATTTCGAAAGTTTTAAAAAACGTAATCACTCTTTTAACATACCAGATTATATATTCAAATGTAAAATTATTTAGACAATACAAGACACCAGATGATATAATTAGACTAGACGCTTTTCTTGTAAGATGATTTTATTATCCATTATCTATTGTGCATAACAATCTAAGCGTAAAGACATTCGCATCGATACAAATGAAATTTTCTTTTTTTTTCATTCTTGCAAGACTATTTTTGAGAAAAAATAATAGAGCGAACAAATCCGATTGATATGATAATAGAATTGAGCATGACTATCATTAGTCGTAAATATATGAATGATTTTTATGCTTGCCAAGTTTTTAAATATATTATTTTCGGATATAGTTTTTTTTTTTGTTATTGTGATATTAGTTGTCAAAAACACAAAAAAAAAAGAAAGAAAATAAATAATTGTGAAAAAAAAAACACACAAATCATATATATATTAAGAATATCAATTATTATAAACAAACAAAATGAAAACTTTTCTAAATATATTATTAAATAAGAAATATTTAATAGTCTAGTTATTATTATTATTATTTTTTGTTGACGATAATAACTTTCGTCGATTTAATATTGGTGATGATATTTTTAATAGTGGTGGAATATTAATATTATTATCTGCTATAAGATTTTCATCAGTAATTCGTACATGACGAATTATTGATGATGTTCGAGCTGGTAAATAAATACGAACTTGTGGTTCTTTTTGTTGAAATTGTTCATCAGAATCATCAAATATTTGTGTTGGTAATGGTGGTGATGGTGATGATGATGATGATTGAAGTTCTGTTAATTGTAATGATTGTTGATATGATGATGGTAATGGTAAAGAAGAAGATGGATTTTGTTTAAATATTCTATTATGAATACGAGCTAAACGAGGTGAACCAAATAATTTTGGTGTTGAACATGTTGATGATATTATTTCTTTTGATGTTTTTGAATCAATAGCTGATTTTCGTCTTGGTAAAGATGAATGTTGTTGTCGATGACGTTGAAGCCAAGAATTAAATTGTGTCATACATATACTTTTACTACGTTGTAAAGTTTTTTTTAAATCAAAACGTGAACGTTTTGAACGTTTATTAAGTGCTATTGATGATGATGGTAAACTTGGTGGATCTGGTTCACTATTTGTTGGTGTTGATAAATGATCAATATGAATTGATGATTCTAATTTAGTTATTGTTGTTTGTAATGGTATCATTGAATTTGATGTTATTGTTTGTGATATTTCATTTGGTGATATAAGTGATAATTTACGTAGACATACACGATTTAAAGGAATTTTTATTTGTTGTTGATTTAATCGTTTATTATTTATATTTTCTTCATGTGAAATATTTGTTCTATCATGACAAAAAAAAGAATTATTTTAAAATTTATATAATATAGTAAATATTATGTTTTCTGATTAGGTTATTAGTTTATTTTGAAATAATTCTCGAGATGTACTCTTTGTTAGATAATTTGAATTCAATAATTTTCTTAATGACTGATGAAAAAAATAGTTCAGATGCATTCTTTCCAGTTTCAATGGTTCTTCATCTATAGAGAATACATAGTGTTCTAGGAAAAACTCTAAAATAATGTAGATTCCTATTGAAATTTGTCTGTTTTCAAACAAATTGAATTCAACAAAAAAAAATCTCTACAAGTTATGGAGCTTTCAAAATACAAGTCCTTTGACATAGGTGGTATATATAGAATATGATTTTTGTTTTTGAAACCTTTGTATTTCAAAAAGACTGTCTGAATTTAATGTACGAAAGCTAGTCTAGTTAAATTTTCGATATACACAAAATTTCAGATCGAAATTCGAATATTCGATTTTTCTGAAAGTCTAGAGCCTCTTAAAAATAGATATATTAAAGATTTGATAGTGTAGTTAAATCTTAATATGAACTCAAATCTCTCGAACCAAGCATTCGATAGCATGATGATTAACTTTTGAGGTTCATTTGCTCTCAGGATTAGTGAGTGTATACAAGAAACTTAAATGATTGAGCACAAGAACTTTGCATCAGATTGTCCTGTTGTTCAGAGCTGCAACTAGTATTAGTTATAGAGAAGGTATCGAGCTATTGAACATACGACTAGACAGGAGTATTATTTTTTAATTTATAGAAAGTTTTGAATATAACATAGTAAAATTAAAGCAAGTGCTTGTTTTTTTTTTGTATTCATAGAAAGAATAAATATCACTTGAGTAAATATTTTTATTCATTAAATAAAAAATAATATTTACTTATTACAATAACAAATTTATAAGTACATATCATAATCATTAATTACTTAATAAAGTCGATATCTGTTAAATAAGTTATTCATTAAAACTCGAAAGCTGATCTCTTCAATTGATTATTAAAAGAATATCTTCAGTATCAAGAGCCAAAGTACAAAATACTAGTTAAATATTAAAAAAAAATATATATATATATGTATATACGAACTTGATCGATATTTAAATCAAGAAAAACAAAAAAAGAATAGGTCAAACATTTTTTTTTTCTTCAAAACGTACTACAGTTACAAATGAAAAAAGATAATACTTGCAAGCTAAATTAGTTCTAAAACATAAACGGAACATTTCCAAGCGATTCACCTCATTTACTTTCATATTTCGCCCATATGTATGAGATTACTACAATAACGTAATTTCTAAAGGATGACTGTGGATACGGATATTTGTCTATGACCTTATCAATTGTATTTTTGATTTCTTTTTTTTCTTGACTAGTTATCAAATCTCTTAAAAAGATGGATATTCTATTATCAACATGTCACAAATAAATTTTCCCAAAGGTTCCTGTGACATATTGGTAGTAGGTTACTCTGAAATTAGTACATTCATACGAATAATGATTTATTTATAAAATATTTCTATTGCGAAGTTATGCTTGGCAAACGAAGCGGATGACATGAGAATGCTCCCATGTTTATCAAGAAATGATGAAAATGAATTTTTTTTTCAACTTTGTAGCTTATTGAAAGCTTTATACAATATTCAATTATTCTAAATGAATAGTTTCTATGAATAGATTCATGATGATACAATAGAAAGATAAAAGATTAATCAAAAATAATAGATTATATGTTAATAACTTACATTGAATGTCTAATTGTTTGTAAATCTTTGATTACATCTTGTTCAAAATGTTGTCGATCTTTTTTAAAATGATTTAATTGATTAAAAAAATTTTGATTATATATTATTGTTGGTTTAGTTATTGTTTTTGATGTACCATCTAATATATCTGAATAAGCTGCACTTTGTACAGCTAATATCCATGAAGTAGGCATTGTTATTAATGATTGAAATGAATGACAACGTCTAGGTACATATGTTTGTTTATATTGATTTAATAAATTATAATTAAATTGTTCAATATTTGTTAATGAACGATGTCTTAATAAATAATCTTGATTATTTGTACAAAAAATATTTGTTTTTAAAGATTTTAAATTAGTTTCAAGTTGTTTTAATTTTTCAATTTTATTTTGTAAATATTCATTATAATGATGAAGTAAAATTTCTTCAGACATTATTTCACGCCATTGATGTACAAGAAATGTTCGTTGATGTGATGATAAAATAGGACTTAATGATAATATATTTGTTTCAATTTTATTATTTGATTTATTTATTAATGATGATTGTTGTGATTTAATAGATGTTTCATTTATTCTAGACATTATTAATGGTTTTTGATAATTATTATTTAATTCAAGTTTATTTGTTATTGATTGTCGACGATAATCTACTAAAAAATTACTTTTTTGCATTAGTTGCCATTCACGCATTTTTTGTTGATAAGATTTTGTCATTGCCGGAGCTAATTTAGCTGTAAGTAATGCATGATTTAATCCATATCCTAATTAAATATTAGATTTTGTTTTTTTTGTTTTTTATTTAACAAAAAAAATTAAATTAAATTAAATAAACATACCAATATCATCAAATGTTGATCCATGTAAACGAATTAATGGATGTGATGATGAAGATGGATTTGGTTCACTAAATTGTTTTTTAACTGTATCAAGTTTTGAACGTAATTTACGTCCATAATGAGCTAAAAAATTCAAAATGAAAAAAACAAAAAATCGTCTGAAATTCTATTTCTATAATTCATATAATTTTTAATGAATATGTAACATTTATTCTTTCTAGGAAATTATTTTTTTTTTTTCGTGATGTTATCCTACAGAGTATATAAATATATTTAAATATATACTTAATAACATCTGTTTATAAATAGGATTATTTAAGTTTTAAGTTAATAAATGAAAATAAAGATTATATTTTGATCTATCTTAAATTCAATGGCAAGTAACAAATTTAAAACATTTTGTTAATATTTATACTAATTTTGTCAACAAGTTTGATGATAAATATCAGAGATATTAATGAATAGAGTCGATAATCTATAGACTGGTTTTTTTCGCCGTAATCTACTACATTGAGTTCTTCTGATAAATATGATTTTAATATATGAATTCTATTCAATTTTATTGAGATTTATCTCGACCATAACTAAACTGATAAGTATTAGTTTAAAGAAAATCAACTTCCGAGGGAAGGTCCTCAACTGTCCCCTCGCTTTTGAATCGGGTACATGCCCAAACGATAGACCTCAGTGAGTTATTAAACACCCTACAAGGTTTCGGTTGTCTAGGCCTCCTGAGTAGAGATATACAATTATTACTGTTACTAGTTTTGCTGTACTACTGTACTAATATACAGGGTGTTCCAAAAGTCCGGACGAAAAAGAAAATTCCATATCTCCACCGCTCTTCCACCAAATGAGCTTATTTTTTCCCTGTTGGTGGAGGATAGTTTAAAGTTTTGTTTCATAAGAAAACCGTTAACAGATACTGCTCTGAACTATCACTTTTGACTTCAATATTGAAATGTACCTATTTTCGATTTTTAAAAGAGCCACTTTTGCTAAAGATTTACCGAGATGATTAAATGATTTTGAGGCCATATTTTCTCCAGTGGTAGGGAACCACTAGACTATAACAACTACCAAAGGGCTCATGCTATTGTTCGACTTTCGCCAGGATATAGAATTCTTACTAACTTATTTCCTCTATGACCCCAACTTTTATGGAATAAAATTATGGTTTCGAATTTTGATCTGAATCTTTGCCCATATTGAGGTTTCAGTTAGACTAGCTTGTGTGCAAAATTTCCGAATCTTTCGATGTAGTCTTCCTGAGATATGAGTTTTTAAAAAATTTAGGTGTTTTTTCATCGACATTCTGCAAACAATGGATATTTTGAAAAATTCATATCTCGGAAAGACTAGATCAAAAAATTCAGAAATTTTGCACACAAGCTAGTCTAACTGAGGCCTCAATGTGGACAAAATTTCAGGTCAAAATGAATCGTCTTGGAGACTCTCCAGCGAAAGTCGTGTTTTAAAAATCGAAAACAGGTACATTTCGATGTTGAAGTCAAAAGTGATAGCTCAGAGCAGTATCTGTTAACGGTTTTCTTATGAAACAAAACTTTAAACTATCCTCCGCCAACAGGGAAAAAATAAGCTAATTTGGTGAAAGAGTGGTGGAGATATGGAATTTTCTTTTTCGTCCGGACTTTTGGAACACCCTGTATATGATATCTTGACTAAAAATACTCTGATCTGGTTCAAATTTATATCAGTAGTATGGTACTCAGTACTGATTAAGATTCTAGAGTTTGAAGATATATACGAATGACGTAATAAAGTAAAACAATACATTGAATTTTGGGTGGTGGAATATGCGTTTAATATATCGATATCTTTGTGAAAATTAAGTTTATCATATTAGCACCAGTTCCATAGCGAAAAGTATGCGGATTCACTCTTCTGATTCTTATTAGCTAAAGCATCGAAAAATGAGATGATATTTCCACATGCATGCTAACTATAAAATGAATGTGTGCTGGAAATATCAGATGAATCAATACTTGTATCTTTGAGGAAGACCACATATTGTTTTTTAATAATCAATTGGTATATCAAACAAATTCGTATCTTCAATAAGAAGCATCGATTTATCTTCAAACTCTAGGATCTTAATCAGTACTGAGTACCATACTACTGATATAAATTTGAACCAGATCAGAGTATTTTTAGTCAAGATATCATATATATTAGTACAGTAGTACAGCAAAACTAGTAACAGTAATAATTGTATATCTCTGCTCAGGAGGCCTAGACAACCGAACCCTTGTAGGGTGTTTAATAACTCACTGAGGTCTATCGTTTGGGCATGTACCCGATTCAAAAGCGAGGGGACAGTTGGGGACCTTTCCTCGTTAGATTTTTATATTTACAAATGAAACAGTCAAGTTTTTTTCCTCACTGACAAGTGTCACATATGGATATGATAATAAAGACATCAAATATCATTCTTTACAGCAGTCGTCATTTTCATCCTAGATGGTTGAGAAATCCCTGGACAAAATAATATATCTACAGCAATCTTGCCCATTAGTCTAGGGTTTTCTTCTTTTTTTTTTATAGGATTAATGAGATTTCTATAGATTCTATAACTGAAATGAACACTTTACTAGAATATCCTACAATTGAATAAAAAAAACAAATCTAACAAGTTACTACAATAAGAAATATTATAATCTATAATACCAATTTTAGATGGTTTTCGACTTAATGAACTATCATCATCAAGTGACGATGGATGATGAATTAAATTTGATGTTGATATATCGTGTTGTTCATTAATTGATAAATTAACTGCATTACTTCTATAAAGTTCACGTTTATGATTTACTCTATTAAATTCAATATATTCATCATCTTGATCACTATCTTCACCCGTTAGAACTCGTTGACTATTAGTACTTATTAAAAATTTTTTCTTTTTCTTTTCATGTATATTATCTTGTACATGATTATTATTATCATCATTTTCATTTGAAATATTAATAACTGGAATTGTTCGTTCCGTATGCGTTAATAAAGAATTTGTTCGTAAATTTGGTTTTCGTCGAAGTGAAAATTTTAATGCTTGTCGTACTCGACTATTCCAATTTGTTGAATTAGGTACATCTAATAAAAACATAATATATATGTAATAAAAAAAAAAATATTATTCTATTATTAATACCTAAATTATTATCGATTATTTTCGATTGATCATGATCGATACCTGACATTGATGATAAATCTTCATGATTATTTACAAAATCTACACCTTTAACAAAAAAAAAAAAAAAGAAATTTTCTTTTTTTTTTTTTTAATGAAAATAACATATGCTTTTATATTAGTTATCATTGTAGTTGATAGTTTTGATTAACTACTAAGTTTCTGTTACTGTCAATCATTAGAATATATTTTTTGTTTTTTTTTTTTTTTTTACATGAATAATAATCTTTGCAAACTAACATACGAATGATTTATTACATTAAATCAAAAGAAAAGGAGATTAAGTATATATATATATATCAAAAAATAGATAATTAGATAAAGATTTTTATAATTGAACTAAAGAAAATATTGTTTCGATATACATGATATAATATGTCGTAGAAATTTAAGAAAAATAATAATAAATTTTTTTTCGAAAGTTTAAGAAAAAAAATATGATCTTCTTTTACAATTTACTATATACCTTGTCGTTCTTTACTTGTTAAGGATAGATTCGATAAACCATTATTTTGTTTAATTTTTAATGAATTTGAAGGTGATATTCTTGAACTTTTTTCTTCATATAAATTATCTTCATCATCATGAATTGATACTGTTGAACGTATTATTTTTTTTCTTTGTTTTGAATTTATTAATTGTATATTTTCGTCTGTTTTTAATAGAAAATTTTCAGTTTGATTAATTATTTCTAAATGAGCGCGTAAACGTTCATTTTCACTTCTTAATTTATGTATATCTTCAATAAGATGACATAGATTATTAAGTACAGATAAGCCAGTTAGTGTACAACCATTATTATTAGTATTTGACAATGATAATGGTGTTAATGAAGTTGATTTTATTTGACCAAGACCCATTTCTTTTGCAAATCGTAAAAATTCATTTGGTGTTGTTGTCATATTTATACTAAAATTTAAGAAAAAAAATCATATAATAATTTCGATTTTCTTCTTTTTTTGTCTTTCAAAATAAATAATAGAAAGTACATCCAATGATGATGATACCCATCAGTTTTCTCTGTTTCTCTCCAAATAACCATATGTCATCGACCAATGAAGACAATCTTTAATCGTTCTTTTCTCTTTGCCTCTTATTACTAGTGTATAGATCCTTAATGTAACCACCTCTCTTGTGTGTTTTGTTTTGTTTTTTTATTCGTCTTTCTTTTGTATACATCTAGCTTTTTAATAAGATCTTTCCAGGTCCATTATCGGTTTTTCTTTTTTTCTTTGCTAATATTGGAAAAATTAGTAAGGCAAAACAAAATGCAAAAATAAGATGTTTTGTCATTAAATAATCAAAGATGGCCAATGTCAATGGTAAGAGATGAAAGATTGTTGATATTTGTTAGGCATACAAAAAAAAAAAAAAAAACAACAACAACATTTATATCAAGTACTATTTTCTCTATAAATGATGAGTGACGAAGAACAAGGTCGCAATTAGATGTAATATATTAATGAGAATAATAAATAAACATTCTTATTTATAAATCTAGGTATAGAAATTTATCTTGCTGTGATTGTTATTGTTGAAAGAGATTAACTTACTTTTCTTTTTTTGATTTGATAAAACTAAAGTTTTTTCTTTCTTTGTTTTATATTTAAAGAAATAAATTTCGATCAATAAAAACAAACTATAATCAACTCAATCGACAAATGATAACGTTAACAATGATGAAAATAAATGTGTATAAGCAATTACCAAGTGTTTTTATAACGTCAAATGATTCTTTCTTGTCGACAAATCAACTTAGGAGAAGACATATATATCAGTCGTTCTGTTAGATTTATCTTCTATTGTTCTTTCTTTGTCTTATATCTTATTGAGTAACTAGTAGTTGTCTATCATTTTTTTTTTTCTTTTGTCTATAGAATGGTTGTTTTGTAAGATAATCAGTATATTTGTTATGGTATTGATATAAGTTCATCTCGAGATGTTTCACTCTATTTATATTATATTTTTATTGGCATGTTTATAATCAATATGTATATTGTTAAGAGATTTGTTTTGTTCATTGTTTGTTTTATTTCTTGAAGAGAAAAGATATTTATATATATATTTATCTATCTTTTTTTCTTCTATATGTTATTTTCTCCATATAAAGTAGAAGTACTTTATTTATTTTCTTTTATTCTTTTCTCTTTTGTTTCAGATGCATAGTTATATATAAATATCGAGTTCTTTGTTTGGCTTCATTAATATACAGAAGTAATCATTATAATGTGTTATACTTTTATGGTTAATAACCTCGAATGTTTATAAACTACAATTATCATCAGTTATTATCTTCAATAAAATAAAATCAGTATAGTTATTTATTATACATATAGAAATCGTTTTGTTATTAGATATAAATGAAACATAGAGAAAAAATTTCTTTTTTGTTTTTGCATGTTCCTACGGTATTTTTCTTTATAGAAAAAAAATAAAACTGCATGAATTTCTTTCTTTTGATTTCTTAATATATTATATATATGAAAAAGAATATTCGATACTCATCATTTGATCGTATATTATTTACAGAAAACAATTAAGATTTAGAAAATATAAAAATTTGTGATTGTACAAAATGCTATTTCAATTGAAACCTATTCATTTTCTAATCAATGTCAATTCTCTTAGAAATCAGATCTTTAGTGAAAACATATAGATGAGATTTTGGTTATTGTAATCTTTTATTTGATACAAAATTTAGTTCTCTACAATAATATTAAGTCGAAGTTATTTCAAGAAATAAATTAAAAACTACATTAAAATCTCTATTTTATTTTTGTACAAATACAGTGTTGAACTTTTTCTATAAAACTAATTGATAGTCATTCAATTTTACTTTACAAAGCAAATCTGAATATATATTCGCATTCTGGCTTCAATCCATTGATTTATTTTTAATAGTCAAAAAGTGAACGAATATTTTGTGTCAAAACTTTTACTCTATAGATTTTATTTGTGTTGTGATATACAATATTTCTACTAGTATTCTAATAATGTAACACTTAGTTTAAAAGTATTGCTCTATCAACCGAGATAATCAACTAAATAGAATAAGATAAAAATTGTTGATTAACTAAGAAATTAGAAAATAGTCCATTTCACATGATTTAATATTTTGTTTTCACATGAAATCATTTACAAAAGATAACATCAGTTTTCTATTCTATATTAATTTTTTTGAACTTTTTATTTTTTATTTTTATATATCATCATCGGCCTGCTCTTGATAATCTCTTGTATGTATTATGTTTAAAAAAAAATAAAACAATAAATTCATTACATTATTCTTTCACATATATTTATTTTCAGATCAATGTGTATGTTGATTAATAGGAGACAGGCTTTTTTTTTTCAGTACAACAATCACAAATGTTTTATCCATTATCAAGAAGCGGAATTAATAATAAATATATGTCGTATATATGGATGTGTTGAGTTTATGCATAACATGATTGACTATTTTTTTTATAATAGATCTATATTTTTTTTTCGTACAGTATAGATATAAATTTTACATTTAAAAAAAAAAATAATAACTTTTTTTTTTCTAATAAAATTTTATTTATTATCCAACATGCATATACCATTCGCTATGGTACATTTTATAGTTGTCTTGTTTTACATTAATCCATGAAGAAATAAACAAAATAGAGTAGAAAGAAGAAAAAAAAAAAGAAAAACTAGGAGGAAGATTCAATTAATCCACACTGTAAACTGTTTGTAACTAAAGAAAAAAAACAACATACTCATATAGATAAATAATCGAATATAAAAGCAAAATACCTAGACAATAACGAATGAATAATATTAACAAAAATAAATATAAACTTTTTTTTCAAAATTTAATACAAATTCAGCAAGCTGTTTTATGTATAAATAAAGAGAAGATATAATATAACATAATAAGTTGTTCTTCTCTTGAATAAAACGTCACCAGTACGTATTATAAAAAAGTAATCTTTAAATATTAATGTTTTTTTTTTGAATATTGAAAAAATAAATCTAATCAATAGCTTTTTCATGAATCCAATCTAATATAAAATGTAAGATTTCTTCTCTTTCAGGTTCATTATGTAATTCATGAAAACAATTAGGCCAACTTTGAAATTGAATATTTTTTCCTCGATTAGCAAATTTTGAACTTGCTTTATGACTTGTTATTGCATCAGCCGATCCATGTTGAATTAAAACAGGTATATAAAATGTACTATTTGATCGATCAAGTTTTCTTGCTATATTACCCATTGTATAAGCAAGTGATAATGTTGCTGATCGACGTATATCAGGATCATCATTATAAGTATAAACAATATGTTCATCACGTGTTATTTTAGCTGGATTAAATCGAAGTGGAACTTTTAATGATGGACGTATTCGACTAAATTTTCGAATTAATGAATGAATAGGACGAGGTGGTTGAAGAAATCGTGCTAAACGAATCCAAGGACTTGATACAATTAAAGCTTGATATGGACATTTATCTGATGGATTTGAATAACGATTAAGTGTATAAGATAATACTATACTTCCACCCATTGAATGTCCATAAAGTATAGCTGGACAATTTCGATATCGACATTTTGCTTTTTTTATTAATGAATCAACATCTTGATATATAGCTTCAGCTGTTGGTATATAAGTATGTTTTCCTTCACTTAAACCATGACCACGTAAATCCATTGAAACTACTGCTATATCATTATCATTAAAAAATTTTGCAAAATATTCATATCGTTTACAATGTTCTGCAATACCATGTACAAGTATTAATACAGCAATTGGTGAATCTGGATATTGATTAGATGGCCAATCATAACCAGAAAGTCGAAGATTATCATGAGAAAGAATTTCAAATTTATTCATTTTATTGTTAATTAGATAAGAAGATAAACAAAAACGTAGAACAATTTATAATAATATAGATATATTTCGTTGAAAATAAACACGATATAGCTGTTTTCTGTACTGTTTACCTGTAATTTTAAATAAGAGAAGAGAGCGTAGGTAGTATGACGTATATTCAAGAGCAATGAATATTCTACATCATAAGAAAATTTGACCAAAAACAACAAAAAAAAAAAACTAATGAAGCACAACGATTATTTTTTTTTTTTTTCGTTATCTGATGTACTATTTTTCATAATATTCTTATTTGTTGGTGTAATAAATTGGACTAGCATATATTGATCGCTTTTTTCATTTACAAAGAAAATAGATGCTCATTTCATATGAATATGATATTTTTCTTTTGTTAGATGAATCATATAAGCTTCTTTATTTATTCATAATTAGACGTAATTTTTTCAAATATTTTACGTAGACTATAATACATTAGTTATATTGTATAAGATTCATAATTTGATAAAAATATAACGAATGTCATACTGTGATATATCGAAAAATATCGAGTTTATTTAATAATTAAAGCAAATTGTGTAAATGAAAGATAAATATTATCAGTAAATTATTTGAAGAATATTAAATTATGAAGAAGATAATCATAGAAAATATTGGATTAAATAGAAATTTCAAATAAATTATTCAATAGATTAAATAATTATATTTACGAAAAAAAAAAAAACTCAACAAGTCAAACATTTGAAAATCTGATAATAAAGATATTTTATGATAATAAATTATGACATACAAAACAATGTTTCAAACGAAAGGATTTTACCATATGATAAATCGGTTGTCAAATAAGTTTCATCTTATTTAGTATGCCCTATTAAAATTAGACGTAGTCTAGTAAAATTAACATTTTCTTTTGATAATCAGAAAAAAAAATAGATTACTCAAATATGTACCTAAGTCAATTTATGAACCGATATAAAAATAGGTTTTTTCCTCATTCGATGAATATTATAAAAATATCGTGTTGTCACTACGTTCTTTTCCTCCCATATTGCTCACAACTTTTGCTTTTTCCTTTCGATATATTGCAATCTAATAAGTAAATGTTGTATTGGCAAATTAAGACGCAACTAATCAAGTATATCATCATTATACATTTTTTTTTAAAAAGGAAGTAATGAAGTGCCGTTAAATGAGTCACTACTTCTGTTTTAAAGGTGACGATCAAAATCGAAAAAAGTACAGGCGAAATCATACATATGGATCTCGATGGACTTTGAGACAAGACTAACACCCTTGTCATTTCTTTATGCAATATCATTATTGACAGATAGATAATAATATTGTTATTAGTCATATATCTAGCGACTATTCTAAAAAACAAACAGGGATTTTCGATATTTTGTATTAAAATATACCTTGACAAAGGAAAATTGCTAATAAATCAAGAAAAAAGAAAATGATATTGATCAATCAAAAAATTTCTTTAGTTAGTCAACAAAACGAAACTGAAAATATGTTAATCAAAAGAGACAAACCAAAAAAACAAAGTTTTGTCGATAAATCAGAACTAAACTGAATCATTTAGATATTGAACAAAAGGATTATATACTTCATCATCAAAAGAGAGATGAAGATTGCTAAACTTTTTTTAATTATTTATGTTCGTAAATTTTTCTTTCGATTATCATTTCTTACATTCACTCTTTCCGAGTATAAAATCAATGATTTGCAAACCACTGTGCTACATAACCTTGTCTCACATCGAATACAAGACGATTTATTCCATTTTCTTACGATGAAATTATTTCAAATAATTTGCAATTAAAATTGAATTCTAACACGAAATTTCAAATAGTCTAATAAAATACAAATTCCTAGAACAATATTTTTAAATTATTGAAGCTATTGTTATATAGATTTCTATTTGAATTGTTTGATCAGTATAAAATTTATGTTAGAATTTACTCATAAAACAAAAAGCTACATATAAAAAAAAAATTACAAATTTCAAAAAATAAAAAATATCGATATTATACAAATTACAAAAATAAGACAATACATTACTTTATTATTAAGATCGATTTTGATTGTTCTTGGAAGTGAAGATCATTCGATTGATTTTATTATTACTCTTTTTTTTTTTAAATATTTTTCTTTTTTTTTTAGTTTTATATTTTTTTTTTCTTTTTTTTCTTTAAATTTTTTTCCTTTCTTTTTTTTTTTTAGATAAATATGAAAAGCCGAATGTAGTAGATCAAGATGTAGCCAACACATAAATCCGCCGACACTGTCCTATATATCTTTTTTTTTTTAAATAAAAAGAAAAATCGATTAGTCTTTGATAATTCTCAAATGATCATTAAAAAAAAACTAGACAGAATACAACCCATATGATTAGACCTTGTGTTTTTATCGTTTATGATAAACAGAAATTTTAGTGGCTTTTTTTTTTTTACACAACAATTTTCTTTGCCACGACGATGAGAATAAGAGATTTATAAGTACAGAAAAAAAAACAACTACAAGTGATAAAGAAAGAAAAACAAAGACAAAGAACATTATAATATTCTCACCGAACGAAACAGGTATGTGCATATATTGTTGTCCATAGACAGGTTTTTTTTTCTTTGAGAGCCTATTTCGTGCGCGTGAAAATAAAAGAAGAATGATGATGGAACAAAACCGGTTCGATTGAATTTTATCATATATATTAATATGGTGAATAAAAGTAACTTGATCGACCACGACCACTAATAGATAAAACAAAAAGCAAGATCATCTATAATAATTTTATAAGTTTTTTTTTTTTTTTACCGAAAAAATGGTCGAGCAATACGACCTCGATAAGGTGCTGATACATATGGCATAAAAGCAACACCACGCGGAAATCGACCACGACCAAAACCACGTAGTGTACCACGAGGAGGTCGATCTGTTGTTGATACACCAGGACGATTAGTTCGTTTTTCAATTACCTAAATATTGTTTTATTGATAGAAATTAAATTTTATCATAAACAAATATATATTTACTTTTATCTGACGTCCTTTGAATAATGAATCATCAAGAGCAAGAGCAGTCTGTACAGAATCTTTATCGGCAAATTCAACATAAGCAAAACTAAAATAAAGAATAGAAAATGTCAATCAAGTGTTCTGCTAGAAGGAAAATACTTTCTAGACTGAATAGTTATCTTTGCAATATCACTAACAATGTGTTGATAAGTGAAAATATGACACATATTCGGGTTAAATATTAGCGACCCTTGGCTTGCCTAGAGGAAGATATTTAAATTTCAAGGTATGTGAAATTTAGGCATAAAAATGAATCAGAGAAGGATTTTTCCACGATTATGGAGCTTCTAGGGATCCTCTTTCATATGGTCTGAACAATACCATGTTTTGTCCTTATAATAGTAGAGTGAATTTTTCCAGTAACTCATAGAACAGGCGGTTTCTATCAGCCACTGAAAAATTTAACTCTACTACTATAAGGACAGAACATAAGGTTATTCGGGCCATATGAAAGAGCATCTTTGACAATCCTAAGATTAGCCCGAATAACCTTATGTTCCGTCCTTATAATAGTAGAGTTAAATTTTCCAGCGGCTGATAGAAAACGTCGGTTCTATGAACTACAGGAAAAATTCACTCTACTATTATAAGGACAAAACATGGCGTTGTTCGAGCCATATGAAAGAGAATCCCTAAAAACCCCATAATCGGCCCAAACAACACTATGTTTTGTCCTTATAATCGTGGAAAAAACCTTCTTTGATTCATTTTTTATGACTAAATTTCACATACCTTGAAATTTAAATATCTCCCTCTAGGCAAGCCAAGGGTCGCTAATATCTTATCCTTGTTAGTTTGGTGGTGAGAGCTTTCGTTCGACCCGAATATGTATCATCTTTTCACTTATCAACACACATACTTCCATTGTAAGAAACGAATATGCTTAGTATGAACAACTTAACTATGTGGTAAACTAGTTTTCTAGTAAGACTGCTTTCGTTAGCTAGATCCTATTGCGACTAGAAAAATCGTACAATGACTCGTACCCGAGAGATGTCCTTCTGCCGTTGGAATCAATTTACTTGAATTTCTGCACCTAATGCTGACTAGAATGCACCAAAAATTTCATTAAAAACATAGAGCTATCATAACTGAGTAGCACCAGCTATGGAGCGATGCTAGACATGTAACTAGAGACTATTTGCCTCGGATCACCTATTTGATTGTATACTGACTATTTTGTAATATATGTCTGCTCTTGTGGTTAGCTACTGCATGGAAACGGCAAAAAAAAATCTGCATAAAATCGTGCTATTGAATCTGACTCTAGGACATTAATATTCTAACTCCAATAAGGACTCGACAATGAGCTAAGTCATACTTTCATGCATCCTAACGTTTAACGTATCTAATGGACTATTACAAATCTATCATAAAGACATATTTTCAAGAAAGAAAAAGCAAACATTCGATACTCTAAAGTACGATATTTCATTTGTACTTAATTTAAAATTAAAAAGAAATCATTTTTTTGTTTTTGTTCATACCCTTTTGGTTGTCCAGTAAATTTATCACATAAAATAGTAACTCTATGAATAGAACCACAACCATGAAAATGATTTTCAAGTTCTTGTGCTGTTGCTGAATAATCAACCTAAACAAAAAAACATTAATATACAAAAAAAAAATTCTATCTTAAACTTCTTTATTTTGTTTTTTTTTTCATACATACATTTCCAACATAAACTGATCGTTGATCAGCGTCCATTTTTTCTTCAATTGTTGGAAATGTAGCTAAATTAATGAATCAAAAAAAAAAAAATATAAATAATTATTTGAATAGAATAAATAAAATCTTACGTGTACCCGGTGTACCAGGTAATTGCATTTGTTTTTCTACTTCAAGTTGCATTTGTTTTAATTTTTCAGCTTCTTCTTCCATTTCTCTTATACGTTTACGCATTGATTCAAGATCAGCTTCATCACCCATTTCTGATGTATCCAAAAGTGAATCTGAAATATGTTCTTGACCATTAGGACTAAGAATAACATCACCTGTTAATGGAAGTCCATTGTTATTATTACCATTTTGTATTGTTAAATCCATATTTAATTAAATAGATAAGAAATATACGTATATGTTTTGTAAATTTACGTCACAAATATTTTGGAATAATGAAATAAAAGAAGAACAAACAAACAAATTGAATGAATGAAGAGAAATGAATGAAGTTCAAGTTCTTTGTCATGATTGGTTGATTACATATTTTTTTTTTATGAAATTTTTTTTTTGAAGTTTTTAAAAGATTGATTTATGTTTATTATTATTATTATTAAACTTTTATAATTCGAATTTGAATTTAAATTCAAGATAGATTCACTAATTAGAATTTGATTGGATAATAAATTTACGAATGCGAACAATAATGTACGCCTTTAAATATTGATCATTGTTATGATCAAATGAATGAATTTAAAAAAATCATTGTGTGACTAATTAGTGCAATCACAAAGTACACTTTAGAAAATCACTTCTATGTCGAAAAAAAAAGTTTTATATTTGTATCTTGTTATGTATTCTTCTATTAAACCTTTCGCGCCGAAGTTTTTTCAGTAAGAAATGTGTTCGTATCCAATGGACAATTAGTTTTATCACAATGTGTAAAAAGCTCGACCGTCTGGAAGGAAAAGTAGCTTTCTGAATTGCTGGAAATTCTGTAAGTCAATGATCTTCACCTTTTATAATATAATCTTTATTAGAAGTGTTTCAATGTATGATAGATTTCAAAACATGGTACTACGCATAAACCAACATTGCACTCGTAAATACAATATCATGCATGTAAACAAAACAAAAGAAAATGTGAATAGAATACGCATGTGTGAGAGTGCTATACTATGATACTGACGGATGGCAGAACAGTAGACAAAACGCGCAAAGTACAAGTCCTACAGATTTAACAAACTACTTCTTTCAATTTTTTAAGACAGACGAAACGAAGCATTAGAAATATATATTTACTGTAAAACTATCATCCCCATTGGTCTTTCTATCCTTGTAATAGATAGAACTTCTCAAATACTCGTATCAAATTGTACTTGAAGTCGAGCATATAATGAAAAACCTCGCCGTCTCATATATGGGACACCCGGCGCGAAAGGGTTAATTTGTGTTTGAACTTGAAATTAGTATAATTGAATCAAACTCATTTTTAGAAGAGATAGTCTTGTTTTTTTTGTGTATTTCTAGATAAAAATTTTTCTCATGTTTGATTTCATAACACGTCGTCGTCTTATTTTTGGTCTTATTGCTCTTTTATTTGTAACAATAAGTGTTTTATTTATTGCTAATTTAAAATTATCAGTACTTGATCGTGTTGTAACATCATATTATTCTATTTCTTCATCAAATATTTCCATAGACAAAGAACAATCAATAAGTACATGTTATCAAACTGAACCAATTGATATAATAACATATTGTCAAAAATGTACATCATTTGAACGTCGTTCAAAAGCAATTGGTTGTTTACCAACTGGTTATAGAGAACTTGTAATTTGTTCTAAATCAAATATAAAAACATTACGTTCATGTTTAATACCAATACATATTCAAAAACAAAATTTTTGGATATTTGAAGGTATTATACTTTTTATTTGTTTACTTTCAATAGTAAGTGTTCAATCAAGACAAAAAACATTAGATAAACAAATGGTAGAAAAAATAAAACGACAAATAGGTGACAATGATTTATGAGTAATAGGAATATGGATATGATTTTGTTTTTTACATACTTTTTTTTTGTATGTGAACTCTTATTTGTTGAAAAAATATGATGAAATGTATTTTTTTTGTTACAATTGATAAAATGAAACTGATAATTAAATTGAAATCAAACTATAGAGTTACATTCGAACAAAAAATTTTTTTTATCTTTCATGCATTTTCTTTTTTTTTCATCATATCGAAAAGAATTTGCTATTAAATGTTTATTTTAATAGAAGATTAGTTCAAAAAACAACTCATTGTAACAAACTTCCGATCTATTGGTTTTTTGTCTTTTTTCTATCTCATTTGTTTTTGTGTATTCATCGTTTTTTTTTTTTTATCTATTTTAATTAAAATTCTGAAAATGTATTTATTTTATGTGACAAAACTTCATGTTTATTATTATTAACTTGTAGATTTATTTTATATCAAACTGTGATACATTCAATTCCGGTAGTTTTTATATTCTATAATATCCACTAACGGTAAATTTATTCAATTGTAAATTTTTATAAATATTCAATTATATTTATTATAGTTGTGGCTTTTCTTTTTTGAACAATGTACATTTCGATCTATTGTACATTTCTATTTCTTATTATTTCTCTTTGTATTGTGGTACCAATTAAGTCATCTAATGGGTGTGGTTATAATGTAAGATAAATTTTAAGAATATTATATATCAATAAATTCAACATGATCTTTATCACCTATAGGCATGTAATTTAGGTGATCCAACTAAGCTCAATGTTCATATTGTTCCACATACACATGATGATGTTGGATGGTTAAAAACAGTTGATCAATACTATTATGGAGGTATTTGTTCTATTTCTATTTTATTGTTTACATTTAAGTAAGACTTTTGTTTAAACAGCTCGTAATAATATTCAACATGCCGGTGTACAATATATTCTCGATTCTGTTATACATTCACTTGAAGAAAATCCTGATCGACGTTTTATTTATGTTGAAATAGCTTTTTTTTGGCGTTGGTGGAATCAACAATCAAATGAAACACGTACTAAAGTAAAAAATTTTGTTAACGAAGGTACACTATAATATATTGAATTTTAAGTAAAGAAAAAAAAAATAATAATAATATAATTTAGGTCGTTTGGAATTTATTTCTGGTGGTTGGTGTATGAATGATGAAGCATCAACACATTATAATTCAATTATTGATCAACATAGTTTAGGTGCTGAATTTTTATATAATGAATTTGGTGAATGTGGTCGACCAAAAATTGGTTGGCAAATTGATCCATTTGGTCATTCACGTGAACATGCTTCAATTTTATCACAGGTAAGAATTTTTTTTTTTTTATTTTCTTACTTTTAGAATTAATTAATATATTCTTATTAACTATTGGATAGATGGGTTTTGATGGTTTATTTTTTGGTCGTGCTGATTATCAAGATATTGAACAACGTCAAAAATTAAAAACTATGGAAATGATTTGGCAAGCTAGTACAAATTTAGGTATGTTAAAACATATGTAAAATCGATATTAGTGATTTATATTGAATTAATAATTTAAAAATTGTAGGTAATCAAAGTTGGTTATTTACGGGTATTTTACCAAATGGATACGGTCCTCCAGAATCGTTCTGTTTTGATATCTTTTGTGATGATCCACCTATTATGGTTAGTTGATTGATTTGATATATATTTATATTTCTTTTGCTTGTAAATGGTTTTCTATTGGTATATGCATGTTTTTTATTTTTATTTTTCTTCTTACAGATAATGTGTACGACTTTACACTTATTTTTTATTTAACATCTACACATCATCAATTAGCTTTTTCTTGGATCTTTTCTACAATGCTACATCTATTATAGTGTGATGCTTGTTTATTTTCTTTGTTCTTTTTGCTAATCTTTTTTCTTATAATGAAAGATAAATTTTAATCTAATAAATATGAATTTATAGGATGATCCTCGATTACATGATTATAATGTACGTGAACGTGTTCAAAAATTTATTAAAGTTGCACATGATGAAGTTTGTATATTTCAAGTTGAAACAAATGTAAAATTTGTTTGTTTTTTTTTTGTAGGCACTTGCATTTGCTACAAATCATATTATTATGACAATGGGTAGTGATTTTCAATATGAAAATGCAAATCAATGGTATAAAAATTTAGATAAATTAATAAAATATGTGAATGCTGAAGTATAAGAACTTCTTTTTATTTTTAAAATAATACTAAAAAACAAAATAAATTGTAGCAAGCAAATGGAAGTAATGTAAATGTTTTCTATTCAACACCATCATGTTATTTATATGCATTAAATAAAATTGATCGTACGTGGACAACAAAAACTGATGATTTTTTTCCATATGCTCATCATCAACATGGATTTTGGACTGGTTATTTTACATCACGAGCAGCTCTTAAACGTTATGAACGTCATTCAAATAATATTTTACAAGTAACTCGACAATTAAATGCATTTGCTAATACAAATTTACGAAATAATATTTTTCCTTTGAGTAAGATATTTATCTATTAAAAAAAAAATCTTTTTGTTTTTGAATATATTATTAATAATAGATGAAGCATTGGGTATTGTACAACATCATGATGCAGTTAGTGGAACAGAAAAACAAGAAGTTGCTTTTGATTATGCTATGCGATTATCTGAAGGTATTGATGCTGCAGTGGTAAGTGTTGAAGACAAAAATATTTTTATTATCAAAAAAAAAGCAATAGAAAAAGAAGAGTTTCTTTAATTATTTATAATTCTAGGATGTTATCAATAAAGCTTATGATAAACTTTTACCTAAAGATAATCAAACACTATCAAATGCACCTCAATTTCTTTGTCAATTAACAAATATTAGTGAATGTTTACCTATTGAAGGACAAGATCATGTTCGTAAACAAAAAAAATTTTCTCTATTCTTATTTTTATTTTAATTATAGTTTACTTTAACACTTTGGAATCCAACTGTACATACAATTTCACATTATGTTCGTGTTCCTGTAACTAAAAATTATACAATACGTGATTCAACAGGATATGGAATTTTAGCTGATGTAAATATAATAATATAAGATAATTTGTTGAAGTTATTTTATTGGTTTTTTAGTTTATTCCAATATCAGAACCAACAAAGAAAATTCCTGGTCGAAAAAGTTTTGCTATGAATGAACTTGTATTTAAAGTTATTTTACCAGCACTTGGCTTTAATACATATTATTTTGAAATTAAAAATAATATTCTTCTAGATAATAAACAAGATATAAGTATAACAAAAGATGATAAATGTATTCTTCAAAATGAAGTAAAAGATAAAAGGAAATTTTTGTTTTTATTTTTGTTTTATAAATTAATTTATAGTATCTTCGAGTTGAATTTGATTGTCAAGGAAATTTAAATAAGATTATAAATATAAAAAAGAATATTATTATACCATTTACTAGTCAAGGTTTTTATTGGTATACAAGTAAGTAAATATTTATATTTAAATTATTTATTTATATTTATAATTTAGGTTTTTCGGGTAATAATTCTGGATCAGAATTTCAATCATCTGGTGCATATATATTTCGTCCAAATTCAACAGATTCTCAACCAGTAAGCAATAAACGTTCAATGTAAGTATATTTATTTATTACAAAAAAAAAAAAAACGTGTGTTTTATTTTTTTCTTTCTTTGAATTTTAGAACATGTATAAAAGCAACAAATGTTCAAACAGCAATTATTATTTTTAATGATTGGACAAGTCAAGAAATAAATTTATATAATGATGCAAAAATACTTGAAATTCAATGGACTGTAGGACCTATTCCAATAGATGATAATATTGGTAAAGAAATAATTCTTCGTTATGATACAGATATAAATAGTCAATCAAAATTTTATACGGATTCAAATGGACGTGAAATTCTTGAACGTATACGAGATTATCGACCAACATGGAACTATTCAAAAATTGAAACTGTAAGTGGAAATTATTATCCAATAAATAGTCGAATATGGATTAAAGAATCAAATCGTCAATTTACTATTCTTACTGGTAAACAAATAATCAAATACATTAACACATTATCAAGGTTTTTTTTTTCTTTATTTAGATCGATCCGAAGGTGGTAGTAGTATTCATGATGGATCTATTGAAATAATGTTACATAGACGTACACTTCATGATGATGCTCTTGGTGTTGATGAACCTTTAAATGAAACAGCTTTTGATAATGGTCTTGTTGTTCGTGGTAAACATTTTCTTATTATTGAATCACCTACTTCAAGTGCTTTTTATCATCGAATTGGTTCTCAACATTTATATATGCATCCATTAGCGACTTATGCATTACCATCATTATCCTATGTTAATTATTCAACAATATATCATCAAACATGGACAGCATTAAAAAATGATTTACCATTAAATATTCATTTATTAACATTTGATCAATTAGATATAAAAAAATATTTAATTCGTATTGAACATTATTTTGAATTAAATGAAGATAATATATATTCAAATTCAGTTATATTTGATTTACAAAAAATATTTCAAAGACAAGGAATAATTAATGATATAATTGAATTAACACTTGCTGGTAATTTACCATTAAATAATATGAAAAGACTTAATTGGTCAATTAATAATGAAAAATTATCAAAAATAAATATTTTAAGTATGTATTTATAATATTAATTTTATTTTAAATAAATTTTTCTATTTTTTTTAGAAGAAACATCATTAAATGATTTAAATATATTACTTAATCCAATGCAAATTCGAACATTCCTTGTTACAGTCGAATAAATAATTTATTCAAAAAACTACAAGATGAATAGACACACACTCTGTGATTTTAATCTAGCTTTTTATTATTGAGTAGAATTTTAGAAATTTTTTTTTTCTTATTTATACACTTATTCATAAAACATTAGAAGAAATAAAGTCGTACATTGACATTAATTTCATTGTCTATATGTTTGTATGTTAGCACTAACAAAAAATTTGTTTCATTTTTGTTTTGTATTTACTAATTAAGAGGTATGACGTTTAAAATGTTGCTGAATTCATCAGTTATTGATATAAAAGCAATAAAAAAAAATAGATCAGTGATCCTATAGAAGCTTCAGCTAGTAAGAGAAATTATTTTCATTTGATTTCAATGGAATCATTTATGAAATTTGTATCATCGTCTTATTTCATTAGTTATGATTTATCTGCTTGTCAAAACATTAAACTGAGGGTGTATGACAGCAAAAAAAACCATTACGATTGACAAATTTGTTACATTAGTGCACATCAAGTGTGTCATTTCATTTTTGTTTTTCTCATACTTGTTATTAAATATATTTAATGATAACTATGACATATTGGTCTGCACTTATTCTTTTTTCTTTTCGTACAACTTTCAGCTGATTTTATTGACCTCATATAATATGAATTATGAAAGAATTGCTTAATACGACTCTTTTGTTCTATCGATATAATTACTTTTTTTTTGTCTACTAACTTAATTTTGCAAGCACATCATATCAATGCTACTTTCCCTTGTAACTAGAATTGTTGTTTTTGTTGTCATGTTAGTACTCAGTGAACTGTTATAAACCTTTAGCTATTTGAATTTATATAATATTCATTTCATTTAAAATTATTAATGATTTGGATTATAGTTAGTTAAATTTTTTTTGTCTAGATTTAGAATAGTTGCTATAATTAAATTGAGAATTTATATCTTCAAGTAAACGAATAGACATAATTTTAATAATTATCAACTGATTTGTAAATCATACTAACTCTGTACTTGTGATACTTCTTATTATCTATTCAATGTGTTTTCTAATTAATGAATAACTCTACGATTTATTTACAATCATCAAACTTCTTAATAAATTAAAGAGAGAAGAAAAACAAAATAGAATTTATTGTCAAGATGATATACATATGTAATGAGAAACATGTTAAAAGAAATACAAATAACTCTATTTGAAACATTATAGAAACGCTTAACTTTGCATCAATGACTTGACTCTTATATTTTTCTCTGTATTAGTTTTATAGTGTCTTATGATGGAAAAAGTATTTAAGTATTTTCAAATCAGGTGTTACGTTCCAAACAAGTGTTCTTTTTTCTTGTATTTAACATTTATCATCTGTTTGTCATATTTTCTAACATTCTGAGAACACAGAAACAAAATATTATTTCTAAGATATTTCTGTTAATTTTCCGTCTCGTTTTTCCTATATAGTAAATGATTTACAGTTAATTAATGATCCGTATTATAGGTATGTCACTGACACAAATCTAAATAAATCTAACATTCATATGATGGTGTTGGATGACTGAATAATCATCTTTTATTTTTGAGTTGTATTCGATATTATTTTATCAAGAACAAAAAAAAAACAAATTAAATAATATCAAAGTCTTCAGGATTCGCTTAGATTCAATCATCTTCATTTTGTTTATTTATTGGCAGGTCGAAATAATTATTATCAAATTGAAGTAATCTTGAATATAACGTTTTTTTTATTTAACTAATTTGTATTTTATTATTGTTGTTATATCGTTTCAGTATTGTGTATTAAAAGGTCGAATCTTTTATTCAAACTGTTGTTGTTGTTATTCTAAATTTGTATGCACTTTAATATCATTTAATAACCTTTCAAGATCATGACTAGTTAATCGATTTAAATAATTAGATGATTCTTCTATTTCAACAACTGAATCATCATCGTCGTTGTTAATATAATTAGCAAGAAGAATAAATTAGTTTTACACAACTATCAGTTATTCTTATTTCTTTACAATCACATTTACGTTCTTTAATTTTTCGTGAATCTTTTTTTTTTAATTTCCATTTTAAAAGTTAGTTCGAATCGTTTTACAGTTTTATGTTACTATCTAAAATATGAAAACAAAAATTTTTTTTATTTTAAAGAAAAAATAGGTGATATTTCTTGAGTCAATATCATTTTAAACTGAATCCGTTCAATATGAAATTTTAGTATTCAACTGGTTCTATCCCAAAAGGGCATATCTTTTTCTTCCAACCTTCAAAGTGAACAAAACATTAGATGATTATTAACTTTCAATCAATCCTATTTCTTCTCCATAGAATAAATAAAATAATAAAATATTAATTTAAAAAATTAAATTCTTTATTTCATGATCAATCAATTTTTTCATCTAATCTCATCATCAGTAACATACACTAAAAAAAGAATAGTAACAAGAAATAGAAAACAACCTCAAGCAAATGTAAAATCATTTTGACCAAGATCTGATTATAAAATAAACCAAAACAAGGGTATGTGTATGTGTGAGTCACTGGTGAAAGAACTCACAACGACATCGTCACGCACCTCCACACTCCACCGTTCTTATGATTATACCGAAAATCATATAGAATATCATGCTCGATATGTCCCTATTTATTAACGAAACTTAGAAAACTGATCTTGGAGATTTTAATAGCTCATTATGGTCTACAAATCCTGGAAGTTTCATAGAATTTGGAAATACTCAATATAAATGTGGTAGAGATACCATGGAATACCCAAGATGTGGCACAGAGAAGTTTTAAACTTTAACCACCTATGATCATTTTAAGCTTTTCTCGACACAACTAAAAATTCCCATTGTACAGTTGCGTATAGATTCATTTTTATGTTTCATTGTTCATTTCAGGTTTAATGTGCTACATATGTTCTATTATCTTTTTATTGAAACTCACAGTCTAACTGTCTTTACTCTTGTAATGAAAGAAGAGAGACATCCTCAGCTAAGTGTTGACTCTGATTCTATAATCATGTGGAAAATACCACATATACGCATATACTAACAATATTCCTGTGTACTTTTTTTGTTGAAAATCTGTTTAAAAAACAATTGTTTGTATAGAATAACTGGCGATCAATATTATCGTCAAGGTCTATACATCAATCGAAATGATACTACATCAACATATACTTAATTATGATATACTTGATAAGCCTTGAAATGTGACAGGTTCATAATAATGGACTAGTTGTTTGTGGTAAAAATTTCCTTTCTCTATTGAATTACCAACTTGAAATATTCTCAATCGTCGAATTAGTTCTCAATAGTTATATACAGTAGGGTGCAAAAAAATTTGCTGTTAAAGTTTTCAAAATTTCTCTTACGGAAAGCGATGAATATTGAAACTCTTTTAATTGATCAACTATACATGTACTATAGTCTACAACTATAGCAATTAATAAAAGCTTCGCTCTCCCTTCAAAACAAGACGAGAGAGACATCTCGCTTTCTTGCAAGCGGTCAAACAACTTAGCGTTTACATAGCAATTCTATCCCATTCTTTGTTCAAGAATTTCGACAATTCATCAAGATTTGAGAATCTTTCTCTCTAAACAAGTCGATCGAATACCGATCGCAAGGATTCAACTGACATTAAGCCCGTGCTATTTGATAGCCACATGATGGTTTCGTGCTGATGTGGCTCATAAATTGCTTTGCTAGCCCTGATGCTCAATAGTGCTTCGCTCTTGGATCCTCGTAATTTTGTATTAGATAGTACGGACAGAGGTCTTCGTCATACGGACAGTTTCGAGCAGCACTGCGTTAATCCTTAATCCGATAGTGTGTAAGACGACTGATCGATCCACTGATAGACTATTAGCACGTGAATGATGCGCCATTTCCATGAAAGTCAACAACACTTTTGGGAACGTGCCAGTCTCACTAGATGCACAGAGCTACTCCCTAACCTTTGTGAATAGTTCTAAAGTAGTTCCTTGAGAAACTGACAAAATAGGCTACGACGAAATTTTTATGTCAAACGGCAATTTTTTTGCACCCTACTGTATATGAATCCATTTACTACTTATATATAACTTCTATCATATCGAACAATCGATGATTGAACAAAGCTGTTATAAAAAATTGAAAATATAATGAATTTTCAATACGTAAAAAAAAGTCATGTTTGAAATCACTATCTAAGACTTGTTGTATTCTTAATTTAAATTATATTAACTATTCAATAATATATCATCAAACATGCTATGAATAACAAAAAATAATTTACCATGAAATATTCATTTATTAACATTAGATAAATTAAATATAAAAAACCATATTTAAATCATGTTGAATAGTATTTTGAATTAAATAAAGAATAAAGCATATTTACATTTCATTACGTTTGATTTAGAAGAAAAAAAAAATGTATGTCAGTCTCAAAGAATACTTAATGATATAGTAGAATTAACACTTAGTACTAATTTACTATTAACTAATATGAAATGACTGAAAAATTGTTAATTAATAACAAGATAGTATCTTGTAATATATATTCTATAAATGAATCTGCTATAAGCTTCTTTTATGATTATTTTTTTTTTAAATAGAGAAATCATGGAAACATGCAAATTTTACACTCAATCCAATGTATATTCTTATGTTCTACATTATTCTAACATGAACTAATTTAATACTTTATTCATGTTTTTTTTTTTTTTATTCATCATTTCTATTTGTATTATATGAAACAAAAAAAGAATAATAACATAAATTTATTTATAGACGAAAAATATGTAACAAAATCTTTCGTTTAATGATAATCTATTGTACGCATAAAAAGAATAAGACCAATAGTCAAATAAACAAAAAGAGCAATCACAAATGTTGCCATTGACCAAGAAAGTGAACGTCTTGCATGTATAAATGCTTGTTCATAATGTCCATCACGTTCACAATGTAAAGACTTAATGGCATAAACTATAGCAACAATACCTATTCAAAAAAAAAAAGAAATATATATAACAAACAAATTAAATTAGTTTTTACAATGAAAAATTTTTTTATACATGAGTAAATTTATTGTAAAGAAAGCTATTAACTACTAACTACAATATATTGTTTTTTCTTTTTCGTTTCAATAGAATATCTACCATATATTCTTATTAATTCGAGTCTTGACTTACCAGTGACAAAAAAAAATAAAGATGAAATTAGTGCACAAATAAGATGTCGTTTAGGATGAGCTTTTTTACTCATTAATAATTGTGCTGGACATTGATATGGTTCATCTGAACATATCAATACAATGATCGTGATAATAAATAATTTCATCTTACCAAATGAAGCACTACCACGTTCGCCAGTTAATGATCGACCAGATGCTGACCATCGACATGGTGATAATTTTTGATGAGAATGATATGCTGAACATGCTTGTGATGAAAGCATCATTAATATTAATTGTAACTGAAAAAATGGTTCATTTCTAAAACAATATATAAACGAGTCATTCAGTACAATGATACTTAATTGATCTACCAAAAATAAGTCTGTTCTTGGGAAAATTGAAAATTTTTCATTTATCAATCTCTTATAGATTGACAATAATAATGAAAAAAAACTTGAAGCAAGGAAAAAAAAAAAGAAAGGAAAAAGAAAAAGAAAGAGAATTACATACGGAAGTCGGTCGTTCGCCTACATCGGATACTCATAATCGATTATTTTAGGTACGAGTGTTTTCATATAAGAGTTATACGGCAATAAGAAGAAAAGCTTACATACGCATACAACATCTTATCGTGAAAATAAACATTTATTCCCATTTGATTGGCATCTTTAAAGAGTGTTTTATGTAAAAAAAAAAGAAGAAGAAGAAGAAGAAGAAAAAGAAGAAAAAAAAAGACTCTAAGTACTGCACTCGTTCTATATTCTTTTATCTAAAAGTCAGTCTATGTTTTTTAGGAAAAGAAATCAATTCTAATCGAAAGAGAACATATTCACTGTTTCTTACTTGCATATGATAATGATAATAAAAAACAAATATCATGTTAATTTACAATCGATAGACTTTGTTTTCCTTCAATTCGTCCGCCTTTTTTTTTCCGCTTTTGTCTTTAGGATTAAAGATGAATGCAAGCGAAAAAAAGTGAATAAATGAAAATAGCGTATATATATATATGAGAGCGCGCAACAAACATTAATATTTTCTATTGTCGATACTGATGCATACGCATAGATTTTTGCAATCCATTAGCCTAATATTGATTTGTTAGACGAGTTGAAGATGAAAAAAAAGGAAAAAGAAAATTGTTGAAGCAGAATAAAAAAGAAAATCTGACTATGTTTGCGTGTATAAATCGTTTGACAAATTCAAATCAGATTCTCTTTTTATTATAGAAGACATGCGAGTTTTTACAAATTTACAATCAAATCGATTGCTTATTAGATTTTTTATTCTTGAAGTTGATATATTTAATATAAAATAGAATGGCATTTAACTATATGTTTAATATTGACATTAAAGAGAAAATTTGTTCGTAGAAATACTATGTATTCATCATAGTTTGATTTTATTTATTCGATAAAATTTGAAACTAATTTAAGGAATAATTGTTTATTTCAATGGATCTTGTTTATGGAACATCTTGAATTTTTTAATATGTAACATAACAAACATCAAAATTTTTTGTGTTCAAAAATTCCTATCTACTCGATATTTTTCAATATTATGATTGTAACTGTTATTTTTAAAATATAGAGAAATTGTGGTAGTTAATTTTGTGCAAAAAATTATTTGAATTATGACATACGGAAAAGTGTTTGTCACAGATGTTTATTATTTGTCAACTATAGATCGTGCATGATTGATTATATGTTAAAACATAATATATAAACCTCTATGTTCATCAATAAAAGAAATGCTTCTTAGTCATACCTGTCAAAATAGTAATAATTTTTTTTTTTTTTTATTTTTAATTTAAATATGAAAATTTTAGAAGAAAAAGAAGAAACATTGTTCAATTAAGCTTTTCCTCTCCAAAAAAAAAGTCATTTTTCGTCAACAACATGAAGATTGATGTAAATGCATATCAGCAACGACAGCTCGAGGTCTCATCTTTCATAAATGACATTATTTTTTATTCGGCACTTTTTTTTTTTCCTAAAAATGTTCGTCATTTTCTGCTTGAGTGATATAGTTTTTACAGATAATGCAAAAAATATATTTTCGCTGTTTTTGTTTTTTGATTTCGCGTCCCGGAATTCTCGAAGGAATTTCATTGTTGACAATAGCTTCTTTTTTTTTGTTTTGTTCGAATGCATATTTCAAAATGTAGGACATAACAGAATCCATTTTTTAAATTAAGCTTTGTTATTATTATTAAAAATTATATCATCATTTTTTTGAGATTTTTTTGTTTTTGTTTTCAACGCTTTAGTTCACTCAAAAAAATAACAAACTTAAAAAATAAAGCTATAACCTCTTTACTATAGTCCTAACATATTCTAAAAATTATATATTCTTTGAATATACATTATCGAGAATCAATTTTTGAGTAATGAAGAAACTTTATATGAAGAAAGTCGATTAGCATTATTTGATTAAAAAATCCTAACAGATATATTCGTAATGTAATAGCTTGACATATATGATTAATTTTTTTCAATTTATTTTTATCATACGATCATAAATTGCATGTGATCCTAACCATATGTGACTTTCTTTTTTTTTCTTCTTCTATAAATATTATATTAGTATTTCGTTGTGACTCGTTTTTTTTTTTTTTTTTTTTTCGAGAGCGACAAGACACAGATATCATCAGTGATAGATGTAAAAAAAAAATGAAGCAGCTGTTCTCATTCGTTTCATAAAGGTGACAGCAAAAATACGAGTAAGTCACTTGATAATTTATTTTCTTTTTTCTTTTACGTTCGTTTGATCGAAGATATGATATCACATTTAGTCACTATATACTTTTTTTTTTAATTTCATTGATTTAAATTGTAGAAATAAAAAAACGAACTATTTCAATATATACATTATTTAATGGCATCTACAAATCCAACATCAGCAACAGCTTTAGCTGAACAAAATGCTGAAGATACTTATGAACAATATGAAAAATATTTAAATGCTGGAAGGTCATTGAATTTTGATTCATTTTAAAAAGAAAATATAAAAGACGTTTTTTTATTATTGTGTTTTAATAGTGGTGGTAAACAACGTAGTAAAGTTGAAGTTCAATTAAATTCACAACATCATGATGCTGGTGGTGACACAAGAAAGATTGTACAAGCTATGGTTAATAATGAAAAAAATCATAAACATGAAAAAAAATAAGATTTTATTTTCTTTCATTATGTGAACCTAACGGTGATCATTTGTCTTCGTATAATTTTTTTGGGACTATATAAAAGATATTATTTTATTTATTTTATGTTCATCTTTGAAATAAACACGATTTGTTTTTTTTTGCTTCTATCAAGTATCTATTTGTATAAGAGTAACTTGAATATATATAAATCAACTTGAATTTTGAAGGAGTAGATGTTATTTTCTAAGTGATAGAATTTCGTACGCGTCATAATGGTATTAAACTAAGTAGGATAATTCATTTATATACTCGAATGAAATAAAAAAAAAAAAGAGAATTGTTGATCGATATATTTCAGTGGTATCTGCTGAAAATTTCTTAGTTAAAAACAATGAAAAATTATGATATCCTTGACTTGAGGTTGAAATCAATGAAGTTAGTTGAAATTCACTTTTAAGTCTTATACTCATGAATAAATAAGTAATTACAAAAAAAAAAAAGAACATGAAAACTTCAAAATAACTCACATCTTTTTTTTTTGTTACAGAAAAAAAATGACTTTGTTTTTGGCAATTATTAATTTTCCATTTAGTATGACCCTCAATTGTATATGATTGAAGAAATTTTTGTCATGCAGTTCGAAAAATTCTATTAGCAAGTCAATAAAAGCATTTACCTTTTCAATAATAAATATGTAATTCATTTAATTACATAATTTCTTTTCTTATTATCTGTTGTCTAATATTAAAAACGATATAAAGTCGTTATACTTTTTTTTTCCGACTATAAGTCGTCTTTTTTCTTATTCTTTCCTATTTCTGTGGTATATTATTTCCACTAAATATTAATCTCATCAAACTTAAATACTTAAGAAACGAAATCCGACACTATATTAGTTTCATTCAAAAACCAATGATGTCGATAAATCTCAGTTACTGGTCTTAATAAATCGGTTGTTGTTTTCGTATATATTTTTTTTCTAATAAATTTCTAATTTTACGTATATTTTGAAGTCCTTCATATGAATATCTTTTAATAATACCATTGAGTGAAACAATTCATACACTACAAGTATCAACACTCTTGCATCTCGATTAGTTTATCTCCATTCGATTTTTGATTTCATATTATAATTCCAATTGAATTTCTACTCAAGTTCAAAGAAAAACAGCTACCTACACATTCATAATAACAATTATGTCTACTAAACTCTATGAATTGCAGCTAGTTAAAAGTAAAATTGAAAGTATACGTTTTATTAAAATTCTTATCAGTAAATCGTTAAAAATTTATAAAACAAAAATTTGATATTTTCAAGCTTTATTCATGAAAAAAAATTCTTTTAGAATATAAAAAGATGAAGCTTTGACATTTCCAATTTGTTTTTTAAAGTTAATTTAGATCATAAGGTTTTATAAAATTGATATAAATTAATTTTTCAATATTAAAACAAGGAAAATTTGAGACTTCACATTTTTTTTTCTATTTTAATAATTTAATACAAAGAAAATAATTGAAATTGAATTTAATAGTTTTTGATATTCGATTTTATGTTCACCAATAAGAAGACACGAAATGTTTCCTAGATCGAGAAATCTACATACATAGGTAGCTTGCCGGAAACAAAATAAAACTTACTAATTGCGAGAAAAAAATTATAGATTCGAATCTCTCGGCTTCGAAAATTTTGAGTAGGTGGTTAAAGGTCGAAAAGGAAAATGTCGAAAGACAAAATGTCGAAAGCAGATTGTCGAAAATCTAAATCCTTTTTGGTCACAGATTTCGCCCTCACTCTCACTGTTGTGCTCTGTGAATGTGTACCGTATTACATTCTATTGATCAAATCTTAGAAAAAGTTTTCCATCAAGGATTTACAAGGATTTACAGGGATTCATAATTTTGAACATTTTGCTTTTCTACATTTTCACTTTCTGCATTTTCCTTTCGACATTTTGACACTTTATCAAAAAAAGTTATTTGTCATAAACAATCTGACTGTTTGAATAAATGTGTTCTGGTTTCAGCGCTAACAAGATATAATTATTCTAGAGAAAATAGTATATGTTTGAAAAAAACGAAACAAAAATTAATTATATACAATCGTCAGTATAATAAAAAAAAACCTAATATCATTTGTATGGTTTCTTCCACGTACTCTTTTCTATCAAACGAAACTTGTAGTTTAAAGAGGCACGTACTTTTCTGCCTTTTTAATCGAACAGCTATGCCAACAACCCAATAGAAAGAAAAACTATAAATACACCATTGTCACTGTATTGTTGTATTTTATTATTGATTTGATTAAGAGAAATCGAAAGAATGTCGATATCTGCGAAAAATTTTGAAAGATTTGCTGGAATCAAAGTTACTCGAATAAAATCTCATCTAAATCAACACTCATCCATCTGTCAATATAAAAGTTCAAATCAAAACAAAGAAGTAATTTAAAACTAAACTTTACGCCCTTGTTTTGAGTTCGCCATATATTGATCTTCTCGTATCGTTTTGAGGTGCCTGTTATTCATGTCAAACTAAAACCAAACATTTGTGATCAAGATATAATTACGACACTTGATCATTCGTTAACACAACGAACTGGTGCCTCTACCACAGCTAATATGTCAATGTTCATAGCATCAACTGTTCACTTTCCAATGACAACTTCACCTGATAATATTGAAATCAAAAGAATTAGTGGTCATACTAATCTTAACTCATCTCAGGTATAGAAATTATGAAATAATTCTTTAAAGATAAGCTTGAAATACCAAAAAAACCTTTCAAAATTTACTAAATTTTTCAAAATAATATAACAAAATTTATTCTACTAAGAATAAATAGTAATAGGATATTGAATTGTAGTGATCATACCTAAGAATATCTGTTATTAATTTAAGAGGTTTACTCGAGTCTCTGATCTTACATAAAGTCTTGTTCTAAGGAAAGTACAACAATACAAAATTCAATTAACATAGAATTGAATTCAACAGGAAAATTGGAGTGTCACTCTAGCAAAACTTGAATAGATAAGATGAATGACTGCATGAGTTTTAGCACGTCTGTACACGATCATAGATGCCAACTGCTAAATCTGCTTCTAAGCATATGCAGAGAAATCAATTCTTGATTCAGTTGAAGAATGCCTGATAATGTATCTAAATTAGACATCGGCATATAAGGAAACTTTTAGTTGTTTATTATCGTTTTCTGCATTTTTATAATTCCTGAACTGAGTCAAATTGTACACTTGTATCGACAAACTTTTTCTCAATATTTTAAATGATGCTTAGTTGCGAAGAACGAGTGATTTATTCGAATCGTAATGGATTCATCAAGTGAAAGAAGAAAAAGAATTTATCATGGTAACTAAGCGACTGAAAAACACATTTCAATAAGAACAATAAAAAAGAGTATATACTATCTTTAATTTTTCATTATATAAACAGTACCATTCAAAAATAATCCTTGGAAAATGTGCTTAACACATTCGCCGCGATGTAACCCACTCGTGGGCCACACTATATTTTGACGAGAAATTGTATAGAAAAGCATTCTCTTTTGCTTTTTTATTAGATAGGACGTTAAACATAATGTGTTATCTGTTCTGCCTTTAGTACTTTTTTTGAGTCCTCTATTCCATAGCATGATGCTTCTTGTTAAAACGATCAAGACAAAAACATTTATCACAGTCAGAACAGAAGGTTTTTACTTTCTTTGCTGCCGCATAGCTCGCTTCTCTTGATTGTTATGCCCTTCCCTTCGCATAGCAGCCAGTATAGTGTCTATCGACATTGCGCGTAGATCTTTCCTTTTCTTCGAGCTTGCGATCAGTGAATTCGCACATGAAATAGGTTGCTGATTCAGCTTCTCGAATGGCATGCCATGCAGAAAAGATCTCACAAGACTTTCGCCAAACTGCAGAATAGTTACTGTGCTTCATGTGATGTTACGAACAGAAAAGAGAAAACGACAGATCAAGACAGAATGAAAAGACCAAGGAGTGCATTTATCGAAAGATGAGTGCACACGAAAATGAATATGTAGAGTTATTCTCTAATAAAATCGAATTGTGTCGAATGTGTTAAAGTGAATCATCGTATTGATTGAATCAAATAATTTCTATTCTCAAATATAAACTTCTATATCCTTTAAAAATACATTTGTTTCTAAAAATAATTTTATAAAAAGCCAATAATCGGTTGTACATCATAGAAGAAAAAGTGAATCTACGATGATTTTCAAGTAGAAATCTTTCTTTAATGTTGATTTTGGTTGATCTCTTACTTACGTTCTTGAAATTCAAAATTTATACCATACATCAATGGCAGTAAACTGCCTTTTATATATTGCTTTAATACATGTAGTTAACGATTAAGAGTTAAGTCTTAAATAGATCTATATTTAGGTTGGTAAAATTATTAATGATTTAGTCTTATCGTGAATGCACAACAGTATCCTAACAAGAAAAACAAATATTTCAAAATTCTGTTGCTTTTATGTTCTTATAGGGAAGTACTACATTCAATCAGAGTGGA
>CAJNOP010000125.1:224398-256129 GCA_905250075.1 Rotaria sp. Silwood1 | reverse complement strand
TTGCTTTTATGTTCTTATAGGGAAGTACTACATTCAATCAGAGTGGAAGTAACAGCAACAGAGCATTTAACTTAACAATCGAAAGTGACACAAATTTCAGAGTAAGTTACCTCTATTAAAATATGAATTAAAAGAAAATCTGGTCCCGACGGATGCATACATCGGACATTCTGTAATTAATTGCACGCTTTTTATTTTACCTGTATCTCACCACAGTTAAATAATATAACCTTGATGTTTTTTTTATTAAAGATTGACCATTAAATTCTTTGCAAACTTGATGAAATAGATCTGTTTGATTTATTTGACTAATTTCTTGAATGGCTAAAAGTGAAGATCTGCATGATGTTGCTATTTTCCAACATGAATATTTATTCTTTAGTCAAAAATAATTCATACATCTAATTTTTTCGATTAGGTTTTAGCACTATTATCATCTGTTCCATGTTTATTCCATAGATATATCTCTGTAAGTTTTAGCCACAAACAGTAAGAATTTATTGAGAAAACCATAAATATGTCTTATGTACTCTTTTGTGGCTGAAACAAAAATTTGTTAAAGATGAGAATAGCTAAAGCATCCAATTGCTGTCGAAGAATTGAAATTCATTTGGAAATGATATCGAAATAAGCATTACAATAAATTTTGGTTCCAGACGTACAAGAGTACACAAGACATATTTGTAGTTTTCTCATTCCGTTCTTGCCGGTTATAGAGGAACTCAAAAAATACATAGAGCAACAAGACGTGTATTTATGATATACATATAAGACTAGATGAAAATAGTGCGAGAAAGTAATTTCACTTTTGTCCATTTCAGAAATTGTTCAAACAAATCAAAGAGATCTTTTCACCAGTTTTTTTTGTAAAGAATTTAATGGTGCATCTTTTTGAAAAAAAAACATCAAGGCTATATCATTTAACTGTATTGAGATACAAGCAAAATAAAAAGCGTGCAATGATTATGCGACATCGAGAGTTCTACGAAAAGCAAACTTTATCTTGGTTTACTTTTCTATCAGACAAGACAGACTCCTCTAAGTTCTTTTAGCCCTTCATGCCTCTTATATCCTTTTAGTCGCTGTATAAGGTGAAGTTAAGAGCAGGGGTAAGGGTGAAGCAGAGACAGCTATCATAACTGTTACTACCTCCGCCCCCTCCCCTCATTCACACCATAACTCTTTAAAAGAACCAAAGGCATTAGAAGAAGATGAGGAATTCAAGAAACTGGAATAACATAAGGGACTAAATAAAGGGTGTACGGCCTAAGGAAAAAGTTAACAGGGATAACTTTTTTCTTCGTTGATTTATGTGTATACGAGATGAAGAACTGTACAAGAAACCCTGTACATTGAGTACTACATTATTTCCATATTCGACTGTCCTAAGAAGCATAAATTTTGACCAGATAATACCAAAACTGTTAGTGAATACAGACTGATATGCATCGATGCAAAGTCTTACATCTTCCAGTTTTGTCACAACTGCAAGACATCTAGGTCGTCGAAGTCATGATTCTAAAATCATGGATGTTCCGTGCTAGCGCATATCCACCACATAAAAAAATATTTTTTTTTAATGAAAAATCAATCAGCATTTGATATATTTATTGTTAAAAGAAGAATATTTTTATAGAAAAACGCTTGGTCTTCAGGAAGTGATGGAAAGACTCAAAGTAATCATTACAACACAGCAGATTGGATGGCAATTACGGGAGAGAAGAAGAAGAAAAAGAATTATTCGAAAAGATTAAAGTAATACATATATATTATAATATCACTGATGTGATCGATAGATATTTATTATAAGTATTGTATTTCTATACGTAGACGTGGCGCTAGAATATGCTGTTGTCATCCATGCATCTGTTGCTTTATAACAGCTATTAGTACTGTCTTACTGCTTTCTGCCATTGCTATGGCTTTGGTTTTTACTATAATGAACCAGAATATAATCACAACAACAATCTCAAGTAAGTAAAACAGACTGAGTCGTATTACTGGATATTTGCTGAAGGAAAAAGATGAAATAAATCTTATTCCATTCATTTTTACTAAATCAAAAATCTCCTCAGACACACTTACATCTTCATGCATTTCACTTACACATACACGCATAACAACTAAGCTATATAACGAACCAACTAGATGAAAGAAAACGCGAGTATATATATTGATCCCATCCATCTAGGGCTAACGAAAGAGAATCGAATACAACAAAGAGATGATCTTGCAAAAAGAAAGGAATAATATCATATCTAGGTAAATGGAAAGAAGAAAAACACAATGTGAAGGCGAAGCCTGTAACAACATTAGTAATTTTTTGTGATTTTTAGCAATACTCTGAACGACTACGACATCAACCACAGCTTTTAAGTTCACATCTATGAATATTCTAACATTAATATGTAAATTAATAATTATTTTTGATTTCAAAATGATGAGTTTCTATCAGTTTTTGATGTTTGATACTTAAAATATGACATGCGCTTATACTTACAATAGTATATCGATCATTTTCTACAGAAAGCATTAAGATTAGTGACACAACACTTCCAGAAAAAAAATGACTAATTTATTTCTTGAGAATCTGGTTTTTAGTATACTTTGTTGATAACGCTTGATAAATGGGACATTTACTTGGTAAAATAAAACTTTTTGATGATTTTTGACTATGAGTGACGCCCGTAAATAATTCTTCATCGTCTAATCTATGAATACTGTGCACTATTAAAATTTAGCTTCTACCAGCATCACCACTACAACGGAAACTACTACATCGGTATCTACCAGCACAAGTTCAAGTAAGGGTTTCTGATGTACACACTAAGGAGAAGATCATTGATTTCGATGAAAGATATATGAAAAATCATTGAATCTATCAAAAATTTCGACATGCATTTTTCTTAAAATGTCTAGACTTCATCGAAATATTTTAACAAGATATCTAAAAACAGATCCAAATACTAGTCAATACAACATTTTTCGTCTGTTGTTGCATAAAAATAATTTATACTCTGTACAAGTGCAGAAGTTGGATATTGAGTTTTTGAAATATATTAACTGCCGAATGAATTAGTTTCAAATAAGAAAAATAAAACGCTTCGGGTGTCCTATAATAATTCCATGCTTTTTATTTTGCCTGTATCTCATCACAGTTAAATGATATAACCTTAATGTTTTTTTTTAAAGACTCCCCATTAAATTCTCTACGAAAACTGATAAAACAGATCTCTTTGATTTGTTTGAATAATTTCTTACATGTCTAAAAGTAAATATATGCGTGATGTTGTTGTTATCGAATATAAATATTTATTGTCCTAGTCAAAAGTAATCGATACACATCTAATTTTTTCGATTAATTTTTGGCTCTATTATCATCTGTTTCATGTTTATATTATAGATACATCTCTTGTTGTTCGGTTTACTATCTGAGTTTCAGTCATAAACAGCAAGACTTTATTGAGAAAACTACAAATGTGTCTTACATGCGATTGTGTGAGTGAAACCAAAATTTGTTAAGATGAGAATAACTAAAGCATCTAATCACTGTCAAAGAATTCAAATTTAGCTAGAAATGATATCGAAATAAGAATTACAATTAATTTTGGTTTTAATCACACAAGAGGATGTAAGACACATCTGTTATTTTCTTAATGAATGGCAATAGTGCCAAAAAAAGTAATCGAAAAAATTAGATATATCGATTGTTTTTGATTAGGAAACAAATATTTATATTGAGAAATAACAACATCCCGCAGATTTTCACTTTTAGCTATTTAAGAAATTATTCAAACAAATCAAGGAGATCTTTGTCATCAAGGTTTGTGCATCATTTAACTGTAGTGAGATACATGCAAAATAAAAAGCGTGCTATTATTATGAGACACCCAATAACCGAGCTAGCGGTTCTTAAAATTAAAATATTCTGGATAACAATTCTCAAAGGTTTTGATAACAATTTTAGAAGTCTTCAGTTATTCCAACTCATGTTCATGGATAAAAACTATATGAGTTTTCTTGTATTCTACTAGTAATCTATAGTTTTGTGCAAAACCGATATATAAACCTTTTTTTGCGATCTAGTCGAAAAGTATGATGTTTATCGAATGAGTTTTGATAATTATTTTTTCTTCAACAAATGATGTTGATGTTTATGTGTCTTATCTTATAGCAACACAAACGACGACAACAACAACTGCAGTACCAGTTTTTCTGTTAAATCCTGGAGGAGAGTCTGGTACTTTAAGTCCATGGAGTTCTAGCAGCAGTTCTTCGCCCATACTTGATAGTGGAACAGCCAACGCTGGTAGTACTCCTCCGTACAATGGTTCCTATGATTTTTATGGAGAATTTGGTGGATCTTTGAGTCAACAAGTATCTTTAACAAGCATATTTTCAACTGCACAACTTGATTCAGGTGCATTGTATGCATCGGTTTCATTTCGGGAGAAGAGCGTAAACACATACCCACCTGATACTGCTCAAGTAACTCTCATTTTTCTTTCGGCTACAAATAGTACTATATCTAATGTAACTACTGGTCCAATAGCATGTGTATCAGCTTGGTGCCTTGTACAAAGTAATTGGTCTCTTCCTGTAGGCACGCGGACAATCGACTATGTAATGACATTTGTTCTCCAATATGGAGGTCACGCCGACGCATGGATTGACGACAATTCACTCAACGTGAGTTGAGCAAGACTAAAACACAAGAAAAAAAACTGCTGCCTGTGATTTGAGTGACATTTTTAAATATGTATATATTGATTCTTTATGACCATAATTATAATGATTTTCTATTAAAATTTTTACATACAATAGTCAAAGTTATTGAATTTAGGTTTTGTTATTATTCGAAGACAATGATGACATTTGCTTTCTTTGAAAAAGTCACTAAAATAAATTTCGAATTTTTTTCAGTCGTTCCATCACGTTGTTCTAATGAGTGTTGGACGAACTGCAATATCTCTCATCATTTATGAAAATAATGGATTGCTTTGTGCCTTTTCTTAAGTTCTATGAGAGACTTAGTGAGAATGTAGCTTTCACAGGTTTTGCCGTTGCAGTACTTCTTCACATGTTTGTTCTTAAAAAACACATGAAAGTGTCCCACATAACAAATTTTTGAAGCGTTGATGAACGTTCAAAGTTGTTACATAATCCGTTCTGAATGGTATCTGCAATGGTTTATAAAAATTTCATATTTACTTCAAGAGTTCTTTATTTGACGATTATATATATATATGTTACATGAAAAAGCGTCTTACCCCCAATTAATCAAGAACAGTACATAGTTTTTAATAGCAAAGCATTAATAAATCTATTTTGAATTTTCGACTTTATAATAGGCGTTGCACAACAAGAAGTCATACAGATAAAATAGTTTCGGATGTTCGATGCAAAAGTGAGGTCAAAAATTCAAATACACTTATTACATAAAATTGGTTGATTTAATGTATAATTATTCTCAATAATTGAGTTATGTAATATAGGTTGGAATCGAAATACACCTAAGCAAATGAATTCGTCTGATAAATATAAGAAATGGGAAATTCGTATGATGAAATCTTTGTTGGTATGTTAACTGACAAACGGATAATTTAACTCAAAAAGACTATCATATACAGAATGAATGAAAACACTATAGCACAAAACAATATGTCCTGGAAACAAAAAATGTACACTTTCTTGCTCGCATTCTTTTTCATTTTCTCTCCATTACAATACGAGCAGCAATGGAAAAAACACACGAAGAAAATTTCTGATTTCTTTTTTTTAAAATTACTTTGAAGTTATCTCCACACACGATGCAAGTTATACAGTATTGCGACATTTTATTTTTCTATTTAGAAGAAAGGTAAATCAGAATTTCTTTAGAAAAACTTCGAAAAAAATATTATTTACATTCATCACAAAACTAAAGAAAAATTAAAATGGCTATCACTACTACTTCTATTCGAATTCAACGTCCATGTTATTCTCAATGATATTGTAGTTCTGCTAATAATGTACGGTCATATGAAGAATTTAATGAACAATCGATCAAGTATATGGATGTTGAAAATGAAATTATTGAAGATGCTAAAAAAGAAAAGAGATCACAAGTTGAACAAGATGATAATCGTATTGTTTGCTTAAAATATGATGTTCATTATAATAAGCTTGATGAACAGAAACAACGACTAATAAGACATGAAAGTCATCGTAGCAGTAACACCCACCTAGGAGAACATCGATTTTTACTACCTATAGCATTGTCGTCGATACCATCTTCTACGACCGATACTGAAGACTACTTTATTCGTCTCATTGAATCAATCGATGGTTCTGATTTTCTTCGAACCCATTTTAATTATGAATTAAAAGGATTAATAAAAATGCATGCTGATATTATTGAAGAAGCTGCTAATGGAATTTTAAGAGAAGATACCACTCTTAATAAGATATATGAAGCAAAAAGTGAACATGAACACTTACATCCTGTTAGACCGTTTGCACTTGTTAATAGTATTAAAGAAGACACTTGTTCTATTAGACTTTCAAATGAAAATGGTCAGACATGTGTCTTCCTATGTGAAAAGAATGTTTTTGGTGCAAACTAATTAACTTCGTTCTTCATAATTCTTTAAGTATTACACATAAACCGATAAAAACTTTATATTCATTCTGTTTTCTATTAACAGAATCTTTAAGTCAAAACCAAATAGGATGAAGTTTCTTTCATGTTTATCGTGATGTTAGACTAACGGATGAACAACGTGAAGAATATATGAAAAAAGATAAAGTATTTTATTTCTCGTCATTTATTTCAACAAGTAAAGATAGTGACAAAGCAAAACAATTTGATAATACGCTATTCATTATATGTTTAGATGAATATCTTATGATTTTATCAGGTGTATATTTATTGTACATATCTTTAGAGTGAAGAGTGAGATCAACTACCACAATAATGGTATATTTCATAGTTGCTGATAAAGGTTGTGGGTAATGTCTTTGTATTCTTACATATTCACATCCATTTGTGCACTTGAGTTCCATCATTATCTATTCGTTTCAACCCCGCTTGATCAAACTTTGTGTCCTTTGGCATAAGGTTCTATTTTCAAATGAACACCATTGAAAACAAATCAAAATCAAAAGATAATTCTACACTCTTAATAAAAGCAAGTATTTAATCTATAATAATTGTCACATAATCTTTTGTAGAAGTCAATATAAAGCCTTTCACATTAGTCATCTTTAACAAGACAATTCAAATAAAAAAGAGTCAATCCTAACAATAAATGTGTCGGTGAACATGAATAAAATATGAATATAATGTCACTAGCTCCTGTTCTTTTCTTACTGTGGAAACTATGGCAATCTGTAAAGAAGCATGTGTGATTTGCCTTGTTAAAATTTATTTCATTTAAAAAGAATGTAGACTTTGTCGAATATATAGGAAATATAGGACGACTACGAAGTTTGAATTGAACTAGTAAGCTGTCATTAATACCGACCATTGAGAAAGGTGTACACAGCGTTCAGTACTCTTTTGGAAAACTGAAATGATTAAAAGCGAGAAAATCATTGTCAACATCAGTATTATGAACATGCTTTTTCGCCTATACTTTTTTTGCATCTCGCCTGGCTTTTCCTCTATTCGCTGTTCTGTGAAAAATTTATCAAGATATCTTGAGACAATAGTTTCGACTCTGAATGAGATTGGTGCACTGGTGTTCCTATGTGTCAAAACAGAATTTGTTCTCGATGATAAATGAAGAACCATTCGATTTTTTCTATTATTGTGGGACGATTTCAAAAAAATCAAGGAGATTATCTTGATCATTTCTTTCGAATGTGAAGAGTGAAAAAATTGAAAGAGATACATGAGTTTCTTCTTCTTAAGTGGATTGATATTGTTGGCTAAACGCCTCCATATGCATCTATGTGCCTCTTTTTATCTTCCATTCTCGTCGTTTTTTTTTCTTTTGATTCGTTTATCTTTATTCCTTTTCCCATATTCTTTCTGTCTTGTTTTCATACTCTTTTCTTCTTCTTTATATTGCTTTTTTGTCAGTTTTTGTTATCTTTCTTGTTCATGTTGTCCAAAGTGTCACATTGTAGACTAGTGTCATATCGATGAAACTGTGCTCACATTGCCTACGTTCGTCCTGTTGTGATTTTTAAGTATCTTTATATGTCCTCATAGAAGTGCTTGTGAGCGTAACAATAAACAGTCCAAACCAAAAAAAAATAGAATAACTGCCACAATGCAATAGATGATTCATATAATTTGTTATCGTAGCAGAGTAGAATGTATATATAGTGTTGGATATTCGTAATCATACAAATATGCATAGTAACTAAAACCAACTGATGATTCCTTTAGTCGTGATGAAATCTCGATTTTGGCAGCTGTATCACACTATAAACTCACATCCTCAAGATGAAAAGATGCTACTTATATTTTATTTTATTTTAAATCAAATATAAATAAGAGAAACATAATACCGTTACTTACGTGCCTACTTTAAAGTGTATACTGTGAACGGATAAAGCGTGCATGTAGTAATATAGGATAGAGCATCATTAACAACTCGATAGCGTTATTTTTTTTTTCGTTGCACTTGGATAAATAAGCAAATATTGCTGCAGTGATATTTACAGTTAAATATCATCACACCACCAAAAGTAACTACCACTTTCAATACATATGAAAAAAATGTGCGCAAATACAGGTAAGTATTGTGTTGGCTAGCGATCGTATCAGATCAAGAGCTACTTTTTTCGCTTTAGAGAGTCCTAATCTCTTGTGGAAAATAATCTCGTCGAGCGAAGAGTTTCCATCTGATGTTGTTCTTGTTGATGCCAGTGATGATGGTTCATCACCGATGAAACAAATGAATATTGGTCTGGTCGATTTACAAGGGTGTGGTAGTCATGATCCTTATGGCTCTTTAGTACCTGGTTATGTAAAACACCATAGTGTAGACAGTTAAGACAAGTGCATAACAGCTATTTTCTACTCTCAATATCCTCAAGCAATCAAAGCAGATGTCGGCAAGTGTAAACTAGCAATACTAACGAATCCAACTGGCTTAAAATTAGTGTGGCTACCGAGTAAAAAAGGACAGATACCAGACAATGTATTTGAAACTAAATATTGGGATGACGATCCGGTAGAGGTCTACATTGGGTGTACAACTGATAGTAAAATTATTGGCCATGTGCTTCCATGTCGCAAATATTTATCTTTCCCAAATTTTGAAAGCAATACGGAAGAAACGAGAGATGAAGGGTGTGGGTGTGTGACTGCCATCTTTGTTTATATTCACACCCACACCCACACCCCACACCCATACCCACCCACACCCACCCACACCCACACCCACACCCACACCCACCTACACCCTGATGCAAATATAGCAGCAAATAGCACAGATGCGTTTGTTTTGTGGGAAAAAAATGTCTCATCAGAATATACTAATGATATAATTAAAAGAACTAAAATATGTATCAGTTGTTGTAATGTTCTTTTTAGTCAATATATGAAGGTGCTTGGTTCATGTTCTTTCACGTTATTTGAATATGTCCAACATCATACAAGAAATATAAGCATGCAGCTTTGTCTGTTCACTTTCATTAACTACTCACGCGAGTAAGTGTCTTGCAAAAACGCTGAAATATACCACGCGCAATAAAAGCAAGTGGAAAAATCAAAAAATGAAGTGAACTTCATTTCGAATTGAGCCAAAATGCATCTATGAAGTCACACATTGAATGAAAGAATAATGTGTACTAATATTACTGTTTATCTAAGAGAATGCAATTGAAGCTCTTCTAACACGAACAACGAATATTTCAAACTGTTCTCGCTCTTCTTGCAGAATAATTTGACAACAAGATTTTCTTCGTTATCACATCTGATGAGTTAAACTCTGAGTTCATTTCTAGCTGGAAACTCAAGCTAGACTTCTTTCGAGATAGTACTGGTTTCATCAACGAAATTTTTTTCCTTGGAAGGTTTCTGTTATATTTTGAACTTAATTGCTAATTCATTGAGAGCCATTAATGTCGTTCTCAAACAATCTTTTCCATCGGATGTCAACAGACACATTGCTCATATCGATTTTTAATTCAAAACTTTTATATAAGCTAATTGAATGATTTGGCTCAATTATTCAAGTGAATGTAATTTGTTTGTTTTTCGTAATGATAGAAAATTGCGATACAGCTATCTACTGAATTAAAAAGCATGAAATGGATAATGCTTTCTTATTTTACAAATAAAACAAACCTTTTGCATACTCAATTAACTGATATCTCGCATGTTTACTCAAATAGAGTGTCCCAACACCTGATCAGGCTCTCGCTTCAGGTTTATTCGTCAATCTTTAAAAGCAGTGACATAGTAAGCGTTGTGCGGTTAATTATGAGTTGCGAAGTCTAAGTTCGAAGAAATCTTGTTCCTCTCGGTCAATCACAACTTTTCGATCTGAAATTCGCAGCAGTATCTTGATAAAAGATTGCAAGTAAAAAGAAACTAATTTCTATTTGGACTGACAAAGAAAATCAAGTATATTTTTAAAATGCTGAAAAAATCGTGTACAACATACTTTGACATAAAGTCAAAATGATTTCCGTTCGATAGTTATCCGTAGGACTTTTGAAATCTTCTTTTTAGTTAACTTTTCTGTAGAAACTGGTCCACAATCTCCAAAACTTGATCAGCTGTTTCCTTCACTGTCATCTTCGTATTATCTAGTCTGACTTCATTCCTATACAATTGTCTCATTTTCAAAACTCCATTCCATTCAATAGCACGTTCAAAATTACGAAATCCACTATCTCGCGTTGGTTCCAGAACACGTTGTTTCAAAACTTGATCGTCGCTCACAGTCAGAGTCACAATTAGATATTTGAATTCGTCGTGCGATAAATAGTTTGGTAATTGCTGTATTTTCGCATCTGTTAGATCATTAATTAGAACGTTCTTATATCCATGTCGATAATAATTCTTTAGAATGAACACTAAGTTCTCGAAAGACATTTGTTCTTCTTCAGCTGAGACGTTTGACCATTCTCTATCCAAGTGAAAGACACGAAGACATCCAAAATCAATCGAAGGCCATGATTTATTCCGCTGAATGAGTTCACAAACAGAAGATTTGCCAGCACCAGGAGAACCGTTGATGAAAATAAAGTCGACCATGATCTAGGGAGCAAAGTTCTTTGTCGAATTGCGCAATTTGAAGAATGAATACTGCGCCTTTTACAACCAATGACGTCAGAATATTGTGAAAGTTGAAAAACTCACTTATAAATGCAGGCTATTTGAGTGAGCAGTATATTTCTGCGTGCGAAAACCAATCTGCATACATTCATAACTGCGTCAAAAGAAAAAAAGCATACATCACAGAAAAGAAGAAAAGATAAGAATAGAAAAGAAACTTCTCACAGGTGAAGTTAAAGATGAGTCAAAAGAAGTGAAAGTTAAGTTACTTACTTTCAAAGAACTACAAATATATGACATCCACCGGTGTGCTTAAACCATGGACCATAAGGGTGTGGGTATTAGTGGGTGATGCAGTTAAACCCAGATAAAATCCACAGCCAAAGTCACGCTCACATTCCACTCAAAACTTTGTCGTCAACAACATTTTAAGAAGAAACTAAATTTTTATTATGGACATTGTTTCGCAAAATTAATCAATGAATTAAATAAACATTTATTCGAATATAACAAACAAGGGTTCAAATATGGGAAAAAAATCTAAAATTGATTCAATCTATAAATAGGATGGTAATGAAAAACAAACAAAAAAAATATATATGAAGTACAATTCGATAAAAATAATGAAACATATTCAAATTATCTATTATTGTCAATCGTGTTTGTCGAATATGTGTCATGAAAAAAACGTTGAAGTAATCTAAGTTCCATTGCAAGTTAAAGAATTTTAAAAAACACAATCAAGATGTCAGAAGTCAATTAATTTATCGTTTACTATATCAACAAATCAATATCATCCAAATGATGAAAGCGTATATTTTGATAGAAGGAATATCATATTTTCAGAAATTCATTTTTTTTTACTATCATTCCATGTTAGGCATGAAAATTCAAGCGAGTGTAGCTCATCTTCATTATTGTACATAAATGTAAGGCAATACCATATGCATGGATATAAAAGTTTTTAACAGAAACATGCGAAACTGTTCATGATTCTTGTGTTTGTCTATAATTGTATAGAACACTCTTGAATATTCATGTAAGACATATGACTTGCATGTAAATGCCAATTTTTTACTGGCATATACCTGAAAAATGACTAAAACTATGCTTAATTAAGCATATAAATGCAAGCAGATCATAGAATCGATGCTACGACGATATGCAAATTTCTGTCATTTAAGAGTGTACACATTGTTCTTTGTCTGCAGTTAGATGTTTTCTTCGTCATATAGTTATTTCTTTCTCACTGAAATCAAATTGCTCCAATCTTTACATGAAAAACGTGAAAGCTTATAAGATGCGCGTAAATACATATCGACTCGTTGTGAAAAACCATGCATACAATTTTCTACATCTGTTTTATTAAAATATTCACTTCCTGCGACGACATAGGAATGCTATTGTAGAGAACCCATGTGTTTTTGTGCAAGACAATTTCAGATTGATAAAAACGAGAAGCATATACCCATAAACATACACGAAGATACAATAGCTGTTTTTCAGAAATAATAGTCGAATACAATACTCTGTTATATAAAATGATCTTCTTTGCAATTCAATTATCTACTTGGATTAGAACTGCAATCAAAACTGAATAATATAACGATCATTTTTTAATATTAGGTACGTCTGAACATGAATAGTAATAGTTAGAGTGTGGGTGAAAGGATGTGGGTGTGCGTGTATGGATGTTAATCTTCCTTTTATTCACATTCACATCCACACGCACACACACCCACACCAACACCCACACACCCACCCACACGCCAACACCCACACCCCCACCCACACCCACCCACACGCCCGCACCCACACCCGCCCACACCCACACCCATACACCAACACCCGCCATCCACACCCACACCCACACCAACACCCACCCACACGCCCGCCACCCACACCCACACCAACACCCTAAACAATATGCATCACTCAATGTAAGTTGCTTATGTTTTGTGAAGATGACTCGAATTTTCCACAAAACACGTATAAAAGATTTATATCTTCATACATCTAACATACTTCTTGTTAGGTTATGTTTTGCACTTGGAGTTCGATTTGAATAAATGTTGACCTTTCTTCTATTTTATTAAAGAAAAAGTGTCCCCGTACAATAGTTATGCACGCACATATATAATATCAAAAATGAAGAAAGAAAAAGGAGAAGAAAGACCACGAACAAAAGTAACATGAAAGAAAAAACATAGAGAAAGATGTCACTCCTAACACTTCTGCACACGATTATACGTTTACCATCCGCCAATCACGTTTTAACTATTACAACTGTGAAACTTGTTCCTGTTGCAGGTGCATGTGGGCACCGTTTAAGGGACACAACCGTTTAAGGGAAAATATAAGCACCATTATAGAGGCACATGGAATCATTTAATGGCGACCGATTTAGCACAAAAATCTAGCCATAAATAGAATATATGGACTTTTGAAAAATAAAATTATGTATTATTACTTCTATTTTTATCATAATATATTCATTTTTGAGATTTTTAAGATCACATTTAAATGTTCAACTTATGCTACCAATTTACTCCTGTATTTTGATTGAGATATTTGTTTAGTGCCGAATTCAAGTCATGCTATGAGATAAGTCGACTTGTCTCATGAGATAACTCGAAATATTAATAACTTGCCAAAACCTACGATGCGACTTATCTCATAGGACAAGTCGAGTTATCTCATAGGATAAGTCGAAATAATACCTAACCGAATAAAAATGCTTCAGTTCAAAGAAGCGACTTATCCTATGAGACAAGTCGACTTACCCTATAGCATAAGTGAAAATAATAAGTGAACCAGTATCAATGTCTCAATTGAAAATATTGACTAATCCTATAGGGTAAGTCGACTTGTCTCATAATATAATCCGCAATTTTGGCAAAATGGAACATCTCGATGACAATCTGCATCTATTTAAATTTATAAAAAAATTCTGTACTAAATTATTTTTTTCAATTATTGATATATTTTAATAAGTATTATAATACAACACGATGTGTTCCAAGTCATGTAACCAATCAGATTAAACATGTGTGCCTCTATAATGGTGCTTATATTTTCCCTTAAACGGTTGTGTCCCTTAAACGGTGCCCACAGGTGCATCTAGATGCGTTTTTGAAACGCGAGTAAACCCGATCAGTACTTCAAACGCGTTTAGTAGCGTTTTGTACTAAAAACAAGTAAACGCGTTTTGATTTTGGTTGCGTCTAAACGCGATCATTGGTACAAACGCGTTCAGACGCATCTATGAAACGAGTCTAAGCGCGATCATAGGTGCAAGTGCGTTCAGGCGCGTCTCATAGATGCGTCTGAACGCGTTGCATCCGAGGTTTTAACCGTAACAGCGTCTGAACGCGTTTATAAACGCGTTTAAACGCGTGTAGTCTGCGTTTGGCTTTCACATGGGATAAATACCTGCTCTTGCAGACGATGGTGCACAATGAGCAGGTAATAATGCATAGTCATAAAGTTTTGGAAATAATTTGACAAAATCAGGCTTATCGAGTGCTCTGTTTCGTGATGATTTGTTAAATTCCCATAACAATGATCTCCATTGAGTTTTCACGTACTTAAGTGTAAATATGTCCAATGGTTGGAGGATATGGGTAGAATGTGGTGGTAAACATAATATATGAATCTCATGTTGAATGGCTAGCTTAGCCGTGTTGATTGATAAATGTGTAGAATGATTATCGATTATTAATAATAATGGGCGTGGAAGATGACCAGTTTTTGGAATGAATAACTTCGAAAGATAGCCGTAAAAAAGCAATTTTCATCGGTCCATCCTGATTCAGTACCATTGAAGACTGCACCAGGTATAACATTTTTCGGACACCATTTATCATATAATCTTAATGATTTGTATATAATATAAGGAGGAAGACATGTGCCATCAGCACCAATAGTCAATAAAACGGTTGTATTGGCTTTTCCACTGCCTCCATGTACCCTAAAAGTTTAAAGTAGTAATACTAAGAAAATGAAAAATTGAAACAACAAAGTGGATACAATTTTACATAGGTGTTTGCAATTACCCCACTCATTCTGTATGTTTATGCAATTACCCCATGTGGGGTAATTGCATAAAACTTGTAGGAGCTACCAGAAAAAAAGTGATTGAACAACTTCGAGCAATTAATTCTTGATAATTTTTAGATGAACTTGTAGAGCTGAAATTTCTCTACACGTCTGAAGAAAAAGTAGAAAAAAATTCCAAAAAATGACTGAGTTATGATAGGTACAAGTGCAAAGACTGATTTTTTTTATGCAATTACCCCACTCTACTCTAATAAATTTTCATTTTAACGATTCTTTCTTTTCGATTACATATCTAAATTAGAATGGATTAGGAATACAAGTAACGCAATATCTATAATGTCTGAATTTATTAACAAGGTCACATGTGAAATTCTATCGAACCAGTATAGTTTTTAATAAATAAATGAATAGAAAAAACTATCGTTTGAATAAAGGATATATCAATGAAAATTTATTAAAAGGAACCATCTATCTCAAACTGTGGTAGTCTGACTATTCTGCAATAGTACCTCTTTATTATATTTTTTAATTGTTTCTTCAATTGTCTCTTTATTAATAGATTGTAAACGACCAATTTCTGTTTCATATTGAAAAAAGAGAAATGTGGGCTTATCATCAATTCAATATTTGAGAACGTCACTCTATAAAAAGAAAAAGAAAATATTTACTATTTTGAAATAAAAATTAATAAAGTTTTACCGAACATTTTTCAATATTAGCTTTAAGAAAAAGAACATTTGAATATTGAACACTTAAACAATCCATATATGAAGTGATATCTTGATATGAATTACACCTAAAAGAAATCATTTATTTAATGATTAAAGAAAAGAACAGCATCTTTCAAACCATGTAGCAATAAAGTTAACTACGATAAGTCGATCGTCAGATAATACTAATATATCATCAAGCTCATTATTTGAAATTTCTTGAGTAAATGAAATGGATCCGATGTTGCTAAAAAAAAGAAAAAGAAAAATCTTCAGAGAAAATCAATTGTTTATTATTTTCTCCCATTTATTTCTATGAAAGTTATTTTAGAAAGAAATAAAACGTACGAGATAAAATCTTAAGAGAAGATCCGCTAGAAGACTGACTAAACTTATATAGAATCAATCACTGACAATTTTTCTTGGACTTTTTTCAGCTCAAACAATGGATTATATCGAGAAACTTCTAAATCCAAAGCATTAGACTTTTTCGACGTACCTCTGAAAATGCTGAAGGACACAATCTTTCGATTTTTGGGGATAGACCTATTTCTTTTTTTTTTTTACATTTTGATAGTATTTTGAGATTTTCTGTCTCTGTTCGTCACTTAGAGTCTGGGCAGGTCTCAAAAAATGCATAAAAGATTTCTCTTCTAAATCGTTTATGTCAATGGTTATAAAAATGACTTTTAGTAAGCAATTGTCCCTCCACAAGAGAAGGGGATTTGGTACAGTCACGTATGTTAATTTCGATGAAATTCTAAACAAGTATCTTTGTGTGCTAAACATTTTCAAACAGCAAAACATCTAAAAACATTTAATATATTTTAGCAGTTTTATAAACTCTAAAACTGGACCTTATGACACTCACAAAACTTATTTAAACATGTTTTTTTAAATAAATATATACGGAAACGGTATTTTATTATTTTAAAGATTGTTTCGGATGTATCCAACTTTGTTCACGAAAATTCATTCTTCCATTGTCAACATTGTCAATTGAACTAATTTTTCATTCGTATGGATAGTATGGACAATAAATAAAATGAGTTTGGGATGTAAGTTATCTCAACCTGCTTAACATATCCTCTATCTAGACTTAGTCATTCACATGCATCATCAGAAGAAGAATTTAAATCGACTTTTCATACGTACCTCGATGAATTACCCAATAATCTAACATTGATCTTTTTTTCAATATAATCTTAAAAAAACAAACGAAATTTTTTTAGTTAATTGAGACTTTAGATAGTAAAGACTAGAATATTCTTTGATGAAATACTATTTAAAACCTTTCCACAAGCAATTGTAGTTTCTCTCGCCAAAAATTTCTTACAGTTATCTAAATATAACTCGAATAACTCAAGCAACATAATTTACACATTTCTGCTCTATTTCTAAATCAAAGAACGATAATAAAAAATACCAAACTTTAGAACATTATTATCTCTCCCTTATAAACTAAAGATAAAAAAACATAGTGAAAAACAATTTAAAACTTATTTTCTCTTACAATATATAACACCTTTGGAACTAAAGAAAAACAATACAATCTTTTACCTAATGTGTTATGAAATTCTTCCCATTCTATCGACTTTGGATCCATCTGACTTTTCGCCAAATCAATGTTGTTATGTTGCATTTTCCATTTATATTCTTGTTGATCTCTATCATTTAAATCAATATACAGGTATGCTAGTGTACAATCCCAGTTCAAATTAACCCATTCGATACCCAAATTAGTATAATGTGTTTTACAATCATATCGAATAAATACTGCTGGTGGTTCACAAACTTTTTCATCTGCACATCCTAAAATCCAACAAAACAATAGATAAAATATATATTTACCGATACCTCCGCATCCATATGTGGCGAAACCATCATGCTCAAGTGATATAAATTGAGATACAGATATATCATTGCTTCTATACCTAAATCTAATTTTGCTCAGTCGATACAGATTAAAATATAACAATATCATTATTTCTATATCTAGGATGGAGAAATCTAAGTCTTGTTTTGAAAATCTCAGTCGATTTAAATTATGATATAAATATATCATTACTTCTATATTTATGCTCTAAAAATCTCAGTCTTGTTTGGAGTATTTTAGTCGATATAAATTGAGATATAGATGTATGAGTATCGTTATATGTGCACACTAAATAAAAATGTGTCGTGTTTATATGTCGTGAATTATTGTGTCGCACACTCCAGCAGAAAAATGTGTCGTATACGAATTTGTAGCGTTCTGTCTGCTGACTATTCGTTCACCGTTTTATTATGCACACATGGTCATATATAAGCAACGTGGTTTAACATAGAAAAAGAAATTTCAAATTATTTTTATTTTCTATATTATTTCTCGATTATTTTTTTTTATCAAGAAAATGCCAACCTCGATCTATGATCGTGAGAGGACTACTCTGAAGCGGTCTGATACAAATCAGATCAACTCGAGATTGGACAGATCCCAGGATCTGACCAGCTTGAATTTTCAGAATAGGAATAATTAAATGGAATTAAATTGAAAAAAAAACATCGAAATATGATTTTCCAAAAGGACCAATAGAAAATGTGTCGCATGTGTCGTGGTCCTGCTGGAGAAAATGTGTCGCAGTGAGCTCCTTGTGTCGCACTCTAATGTGTCGTACAATGTGTCGCAAAACACGACACTTGCGACACATTTTAAATTAGCATGTATAAAAGGTTTCATAAAGTGACAAACTCGCAAACCTTCTATAAGTCTCCGATAATACTTTTTTTTAGAATGTACGACATAAATTGATTTACCTTTGTCTTCCTCTGATTGAGAAAGAAAGAAGCTGATTGTTGGCAATATCTTTATATTTCCTTTAAGTTCTCGTGTTAAATGTATTGATAATGTCCAGGTCAAAAAAGCACGATCGTAAACGATCGTATACGACGAAATACGTCTAGAAACGGTCATCATATACGACGATCGTATACGATGGACGTACACGATGCCATACGTTCAAATACGATCAACGTATACATTGCAAATAAACGACTGTTGTGCACGATTGTAGTATACGACCGTATATGGTCGTAACTTAGTCGTAGGTTTCCACATCGAGAAATCATATAGAGAGATCGGTGATGAATTTTTGTATGATTCTATCAGCTCTTACAAACTATTGCATATGATCATACGAGATCATACGGAAAATCATACGAAAAATTGTTGTCTCAGAAATCTGATGTCAAGTCTTACATCAAGTTTCTTATATGCTCCGGCAATAAAATCTTGTATGATTCTTTGAAATCGTCAAGTAAGATTATAAGTTATTTCTGTAACAATATGCGAGTTCATGACGTATATGAATTACAAAATAATTCAAAATTTCTATATTAAATATTTATAGAAGTATATGCGTGTAATTATAAGAAGTTTATTCTCATATACCAAAGTCTAGCAGGATCTCAGGATCTACCAGGACCTTTAGGATCTACCAGAGGCTACTAGGGTTTTGCGGTACCCCCATCGAAGGAGACGTGATGTAAGGCATTTCGTCGCACCCACACCAAGAGACAGATGATGTAAGTTGTTTCGTGGCACCCACATCGAGACCGTAGTAGACCCTAGTAAACCCCAGCAGATCCTAGAGATCCTGGTAGATCCTGGAGGTCCTGATAGATACTGGTAGAGAATAAAAAATTTCGAATTATTTTATAATTCAATTTTTTTGAATTACTTTGTAATTCATTTCCATCATCCAGTGCAATATGCTTTATTCGTTACACCCTACCTGCCCAAGTAAGCAAAAAATTATGCATGACGGCCGACATGACTAGTCCGAAATGTCCGCAATACCCGTCAGGTCTAGTCTGAAACGTCTTGCACATCCGACATGACTAGTCACCTTTAGGAGAAATCTCCTTCGAACACATCTGGACTAGTCTAGAATGTCTTCCAACCCCGTCATGCCTGGTCCGTTTTGTCCAGTGAACCCGTCCAAACTAGTCCGCGTTTTAAAAAAAGAAGATAAACGGTGAATTCGAACATCCAACCCGACAGTATTCGAAACCTGACGATCATCCTGACGGGAGACTAGGACACTGGAATGAACTGACGCCCATTTACATTCTAAAATACAAAATTGATTCCTTTCCATCCCGTAAACAATCAGAAACCAGTCGATGTCACACGAGTTTAACTAGTCTGGAACATCTTCGATAGTAGTTAGGACTATACCGACGCGTCGTCTTCACTCGCCAAGACTAGTCCTTTTCTAAAGAGTGTCATTCATCCTGGTCCAGACTAGTCTGAAAGACTCTAATCAAGTCACTTTCTTTAGACTAAATTATCCTCTAAAGTCGTTTAAACTGATGAATAATGGAAAGAAAAGAAGTAGTATGTAGAAAAAATTTTCAACATCTATATCATTTGTTAATAATGATCGATGGATAATCATATGCATTTAGAATCTGGACTAGATAACAGAATAGCAGCCGTTTTATTGCCTATAGTGTACTCAGATTTTCGTAAATTGATAACTAAGCATGATCTATTGTATTATGATTATGGAGATTAATAACATGCATTGTTATCCTGTATTAAAATTATGTCGATTGTCACTAGTATTATTAGGTTTTTTCTCTTTCTAGAACGACAATCAGAAAGTCTGTCATAGCCAATAGTGAAATCAAAGATAGATAGTATACTTTGTGCATTCCTATCTGCCTTGATATATATTATTATATTTTGTATCTTCATATATTGAAAATATATAAGAGTATATCAAAACATTAAAAAGTGGAAGTAGCTATAAAAAACAATAGTTATCAAGCAACAAGGAGTGCTAACTTATATTTTTTAAAATTATTAGATGTACCAAATTTAAAAAAAGAGCTAAAAAATAATTGAAATCTTTTTGTACCATAATTGCTGCTTTAAATATCAGTTCTAATAAATTTTTAAATTTAAAAGTAGATTTAATTGAAACAAAATTAATTTAATACTTAGCTGAAGACACGATGATTTAAATTTTCAGGTAAACTAAATCATGATATGAAAAATCGAGTTTCTTTTCAATATAAATTGTTTTTTATTTTTGCATTTAAAATTAATTTTTTTAGCATAACTAATTATTCCTACTTAATAGTAATAAAAAATATTTATCCAAAAAATATAAATTTTTTTGACTTTGTTTTATCTAGTGTTGTTTAATTAATGACCTATTTTGTAAACGATAATTTTTTACTTAAATGCGAACATCAAAAACGTGGAATAAAATTATATTAAATAGCATCTTAGAATGATTATGTATGTGTAGAGTTGATCTGCTGATCATATGACTCAATGGTCTAAACGATGGGTAAGTAACACATTGTATGCATGTTCGAATCTAACGTTCATCTTTACACATTTTCATTTAGACTAGTCCGAACTCGTCCACTACACAAGACTACAACTTGTTCTATGTGGTGTCGCTGTTACCCGTCCTGACTAATCTTTTTCTTAAAAAGTCCTCCTACAGGACTAGTCCACCTATTAGTGATTCTTACTAGTCCTAGACGGGTCGTTTTAGTGAAACAGACTAGACATGTCAGAGCCAATGACGCCCATCAGTAACATAGTCTGGACGGGTATTATGGGCGACAACTTTTTCCAGACTAGTCATGGTATAGTCCGATTTGAGAAAAAGACTATACAGGACGTCCCGTCAGGACTAGATATGAGACTAGTCTTTTTACCCGTCCTTTGCTCGCCTGGGTGCATCTAACTATTCTAATTTAAGTTAACTTCACATAAGCAAGAACAATCTAATTAGTAAACGTAATACAGACGTACCGACAAAGGGTGTGGGTGTTGGTGTTAATAAATGTAATGGCTCTGCCTTCCCCCACATCCACACCCCACACCCACACCCCACACCTACACCCTTTAGTACGTAAATAGTGAATATCTTGTGGTAGCTAACCAATCAAGAAACCTATGAGTTCGATAAACCAATCAGCTTTTGATCTTTTCTTCACTGTTGGCTTCACGACATAGTAATAGAGGAAGAAACTAAATGATTTTGCTTCAGATTTCTTCAAAAAAACTAGTGTTTTCCTCTGCATTTCAGTTCGGAAAGAATCATATATATAATCGCATTACAGTACTGTGATAATGAACCATATTCGTTTTTCTCTTCATCCTGTATGAATATATAAACATTAACATTCATATGTCTAAAGAGACATTTCTCGTCTTTTTCTATCATTTCTCGTATTAATAACAAGCATTTTTCCATCACATTCATGCAATGTGTTCGCTGAAGTTTTATTTTTCTGATGGGAATGTATGTATATATGTAAATACGAATAGCTGAAAAAGATTTTTCTGCTATTATATAGTATTATTCTCACTGATAGGAACCATTTTTCTGCTGCTCTCGTATATTTTTTTCGCTGCATTCATGCATTATTCCGATGGATTTTCATTTTTCCAAATGGAATGTATGTGTTTATTGATTCATCTTTAGATCGATATGCATCATGAATAGGTGGACTAGTCCGGTACTGCTGTTATATTTTTCTTGATATGAAAGATCGCATTTTTGATCTGAACGACATCTTTCCGCTGAAAATAATCAGTTTTTCTACTGATCAGATTATTGTTCACTGCTGTAGTACTATCCAAAGAAGTTCACTTGTTTCTTTTTTCATCACTCATCTTCTTTTCAAGATTACATAATGAAGAGAAAAAATAATTAGGCGAGTTCATTTCATCAACATATCTTTTCTGAATGTCTTTGTTTCACATATAAAGATAAATCGATCATCAATTTCATTTTTTTAATTTTATTATGCCGTCCATATTGCTCATAGACTGCTTATTATAGAGTATATAATAACATACTATCTATCCATTGCTCTATCATTTGATACATTCTTTACACATCAGAAACTGAATCATCTGATTATAACCATATTTTGTTCTCGTCATTTATTCAAATGGATACATATACATGTTTAGAAGATTTATCAAATGAAATTTTCTTCGAAATATTTGATTATTTACATGCACTTGATATATTTACTGCTTTTGCTTCATTAAATAAACGAATTTTGTCTATTCTACAATCAATTCGACTTCATGTTATCATCTTAGACAGTAATTATGATCGAGAAATAAAATTTCTTTCTTCTCATCTTACTTATCATGCTGATCAAGTCATATCACTAAAATGTTATGATACAATTCGTGATCGTTCATCTATTATTAGTTTACTATTTAATCGACATCATTTTGTAAATCTTCAATCATGTATATTTATGTTGGATAATTCATCAACTATACTTGCAAATGTTATTAGACAAGTTGAAAGTTTGAATACGCTTGTTGCATTTTTTATCATACAACCAAATTATAAAAAAACCAATGAGAAAGGCAAATGTGATCTAACTCGACCTTTATCGATGAACAAATCATCTTCTCTTCGTTCCGTTAGGCGTTCTTATGATTATGATCAATCGGACATATCAACTTATAATTCAATTGCTACGAATCTTACATCACTTGATTTGTTACTGTCTGGCTTAACGAAGACAGTATCAGTTTATTCAATTTTGCCAATTTTTCGTGTTTGTGATAGAATACGATATCTACATGTCATTATAAAACATGAAATTCTATCTGAAAATTATAAATTCAAGTAAGTTGCAATAAAGATGTCCAACGAATATTCTTTATAAAACACGATTAAAAAAATATAATCTTTCCGTTTTTTCTTTTAGTGCTTCAATGCAAGAATTATATATTAATGAAAATGATCTTCCTATATCACCACAAGTGACATCATTCGATTTATCAATTTTTCTTAAATGTAGCATTCATTCAATCGCTTATATCTTACGTTGTATGCCTAATCTTAATCGTTTTAAGTTTCTTTATGGGACACGAACCGTAGCTCGGTCGTTTACTGATGATTTGGTCAACGGTTATACATGGCAACATATGTTTGAAATGTATACTCCATTTTTATCTAAATTTGATTTTCATATCTCAATAGAGAAAAATTATCCAAAATTAGATTTAGACATAGTCATAAATTCATTTCAATATTTCGTTAACAAATACCTCAAATGGCATATGATTATTGATCGATGGGAATCTGCTGACAACCATCTAGGTAAGTAAAATTGGAAAGAAAGAATACAGAAAACCCGGCGTCAAATAGAAATGCAATCAGGAGATGAATTTCAGTCTATATACTGTCTTTATCTTATTACAGACTATGTACAGAAATACAAAAATATCCAGAAGATGAAAATAGCTTCAGGTTGAGGCTCTAGTGAAGAGGCTATGCTACGATTCCCAGCTCAGTAGGATTACACATTCATGAGATACTTATCAAAAAACAGATAAAAATAGCTTTTTTCTTTTGGTAGTCCATATTTCTCTATCACTGATTAACTTAAACAATAATTTGCTTTCTTGTTCGACAGAAGTGACTTGTCTAGAGACCTTGACAAATTCTTTTTTTTATTGTTACATCTTATACGAAAGAAAGAGCGCAGAAGTTCCACTACTCCATAAAAATGGGAGTCTTTTTATGGACGTGCTTTCAAATATGATAAAAATATTAGTTAAATCCAAGAAATGGGTTTTGCAGTTAAACATGTCCTTTCGAACAAGACAAATGTTAATTTTTGTCCATTTCAGAGTTGAATGGCCGTGAGCATTTTTTGAATAACTTTTCATAGGAACGAGATAGAGACTTACAGTTTTCACCGTTAGAAAGAGCAGATGAAGACACATCGAATCATATCAAAAGATATTTCGAACTACTTTTCTAAAGGTTTTAGTCAAACGTTTTCAAAGAATTTCTTTTTTCTTCTACGTTTTTCGATTATTTTCTTGAAAAAAATGAGGTGGTAAATTGTGTCTCCGATGGTTTGGATATCTTACTGATAGTAGCTAGGAATAGAATCTTGATATGGTTTTGTCGTTCTTTGTTTGGCGGTTCTAGTACACTCCTGAAAATCAATAAATTAATATTGTCACCATGAGAGGCATGCTGATTCTTTTGAAGTTTTATATAAAACCGTCAGAAAAGTTGTCAAAAAGATCTTTCTATATATGGTTCGATGCGTCTTCATCTTCTCTTTTCAACGGTGAAAACCGCAGGTCTCTATCTAGTTCCTATGAAAAGTTACTCAAAAAATACCCACGGCCATTTAACTCTGAAATGGACAATAGTTAAAATCAAGTTCCCTCGACAATTCTAGGTTGCGGGATATAGAAATAGGCAAAAAAACATGTTTTTATTTGTAACCGGCATATATTTAACTACATTGGAGACAAGGATTGCTTTTCTTTAAGACAAAGGGGAAAAAAAATATTCAAAACCTATCACAAAAATAATGGATCAACCAACTATCAGATTGACTCTGAAAGTCCGGTGTCTCAGGCTTTACAACTATCTATCTACCTTACAATAGTTTCCTTTCACAAAAATCGACTTTCATAGGACGAGGAAAGGAATATTTATTAAATATCAAAAGCAATGTACAGACAGCCAATTATGTGATAATGAAGATTTAATTCGCCTATGAGAATCTGTTTATCCTGAAAGTAAATTTTTTTTTAACATACGGTTTGTTTCTTATAGAAGAGATTGTTATATTACGCACGTTTGGTTATCAGAAATACAAAAGAAACATACATATAACCATTCCAATGATTAGTTATGAATCATTTGAGACACGATCAACAAAAGCAACAACAAATGATCATTATCTTTATTATTCAGACACAAAATATTTAAAATTAAACATGAGAGAGATAAGACCAAGAATTACTTCCTCTGTTCCTTTATTTCAACATATCAAATATCTCGTCATATATTATTACCCAAAGTTTTATTTATCATGGTCGAACAATTCATATAATATTGGTAAGAAGAATACATATTTTTTTGAATTAAATAGTTCAGTTGATGAAAATGAATTTATCACTTTCAATTTATTTCAACTGAATATTTTCGATTTCTATCATATATAGACAAATTTGATTTGATTATTTTTTCTATCGTTTTTATTCATTATCTTGTTTTTTTTTAGTGAATTGTATTCAATCAAATGACAATGATGTTTCACAGCAATATGGTACTTATCTTTCACATATTGTTCATTTACCCAATGTAAATCAAATTAACTTTGAGTCATGTGTTTATGCAGGTCTATGGAAAGATATTCAATTTATTCTACAGTAAATATATTTGACATTGATTGAAAGTCATTTTTATTTTCTTATTTCGATTTCTAAATCGATGAGTGATTTGTTTTGATAATTTTAATATATTCTTTTCAATGAATAATTTCATTTTATGTCAGATAGATGATATTGAATTCTGTAGAATAATAATCATTGGCAATAAATATAAATATATATTAAGTATATTTTATTTTTCTGTTTTAGAGCATGTCCAAATGTGATTGATCTTCAAATTAATCCTGCAGATTTAGTTTTATCAGAATTCATCGATAATCAATTTCTTATTTCAATTTTCAAACAAATTAAAATACTCAAATCAATAAGAGAAAATGATTGTGTTCCTTCAAATTTTGCATCAAAACTTGTTGAACGTTTTTCATCACTTACTGATATTGTACTTCAAGTGCTTTCATTCGATGATTGTATATGTGTTATTGATATATTACTTAGTCATCTAAAAAATTTGTCTTATCTTAAAATTTATTATAATCAAGTTTCATCACTCGATCATCCTTTCTCACATAATTATATTGTTGATAAACGTCGCGAAACATTTGATTTTAATATTATGGATGAACATAAGGTTACAGTTAGCAAGAATGAAGAATCTGTAGAGATTAGATTATCATGATTTTATATGTATATAGATTTATTTTTGTCTGAATAAAGTTGAAATGAATATGTGTTTTTTAAGTCATTTTTTATTTGAAGTAACAAAGATTATTTCTGATTTTTGTATAACTTCGACGGTTGTTGAAAATATTTTAGATGATTTGATTGAATGACTCATAAGATATTCAATAATACTTTTTCTCATAAATAGTTTAATCATGTATATATATATATATATCGGCTTGAACAAGCGTAACACGATGATGTTTTGGCCACAGTATTATTAACTTTGCTTAGCAATCATATTACCTAGTAAGCTCGTTCTTTCATTAGAAGATGTATCTCTGTCTTCCCCAAAACTTCTGAACATATGAGCCGTTTGAAAAATAGAGCAAAAATAGATGACGTAACGCGATGACGAAAAAAGAACAAAAAGTTGAGGGTGATGTGTTTGTTCTTCATTTTCCTGCCGAATGTGTGCTATATTAAAAGAAACATCCTATAGACGTTTTGTAGCCGAGAGTTTGAGGTATCGAACGGAAAAAAAAATTCTTGAAATACGCATATAATGTTGAAGAGGGATCAGTTTAATTATCGTAACGCGATGACGTTGACTTTTGTAATCATTTTTTTTATATGCTTCACTTTACCATATTTATACCTGTGTAAAGGCAAGATCTTATTTTGATATTAACGATCACAGTATACAGATGTTACATGTTGTAGATATTGAACCATCTAATACAAGAATTCGGAAGAAAGACTAAATTAGTTTGACTAATATGTGTAACAATTGTTTATATTCACTGAATATGATATAAAAAGCTCTTAACTATTCAATTAAAACATTATTAAAGAAAGCTATCAGTTTTATTAAGAATGAGGCAGAGTAAGCATACAAAACAGAAATAACTTATCATATATATGTATGAAGGCTATTTTTTTAAGTCAAATTCAAATAAAACATATTCCCACTATATATAAATATAATCATCTCTAGTCAAATAATTATATAGCATAGAAACTATAAACGATTCTGATTGATAACTTAATTTTACTCTGAAAATCATCGACTTATTAGACCGAGCTAATATATTCTTATGGCAATTTATCAGTAATTAATAAAAAGAATTCATTAGTTATAGTTTACAATGATTCTTGAATAATAAAACATGATTTGACAATTTTCTCTCACAAATGGGAAAAACGTTGAAAAAAAGGTAAAAATCGTCATCGCGTTACGTAAAATTTTTATAAAATGGAATCTTTTTCGAATAAGAATACATGCATCAGAAAGCCCATAAAAAACTAGCTTTTCGTATATATTTGTGATTCAAAAAAAGGTTGAGACGAATTGGCGAAAAATAAACAATACACATTTTTCGTTATGCGATGACGTTATAAATAGGATAGTTTTCATTAACCTCGCTACGAAAAACTATGACGCATAAAAAAATCACATATTATGCCAAAAGATACATCTGTTATCATAGTCTTAATTGGTATTAATCAACTTTGTATCTATCGTGCTGTTTCAATTATACGGGTCAGGTTAATCAATGGCCTAAATAGAGAAATTTCCTCTCTATATTAGTGACTTCTCTTTTACCAATTACTAAATGCGATTTACAGGACTTATTAATGAAACAAAATATGTTTCCATGCACTATAGACTACGCTTTACAAGATGGCATAAGGAGTTTTAAGGGGGATCCCCACCCCTACCTCATTTTCGAGATTTTTTATATGTTGTAGAGCTTGTCGAGTTACATATAACCTGAAATTTTTTCGTTTTTTCGACCTACAGTTACCGAGATATTCAATTCACAACTTTCATTTTTCTATAGGAGTCCAGCAGAAAGAAAAAAGTATTTTGAAAAGATCTTGCCAAGCGTCCTGCAAAGAGGATGCACGGGAGAGTATAGGTCCTGGAACAAAAAAGATGCGTAAGATTCTTTTTCATAGGATAACCGAGCTAGATTTTTTATTTACATCTGTATTTTCATAATTATTAAGAAATATGAATATTAATAACTATAAAAAATAATATTACGCATTTTTCTTGAAATTTTCCCATTAACATGAAAAAGAATCTTACGCATCTTTTTTGTTCCAGGACCTATACTGTCCCATGCTTCCTCTTTGCAGGACACTTGGCAAGATTTTTTCAAAATACTTTTTTTCTTTCTGCTGGACTCCTATGGAAAAATGAAAGTTGTGAATTCAATATCTCGGTAACCGTAAGTTGAAAAAACGAAAAAATTTCAGGTTATATGTAACTCGACGAGCTCTACAACATATCAACAAACCAGGGGGGGGGGGGGGGGGGACCCCCCTTAAAATGTTGATTTCAATATCGCCGTCCTTGAAGTTACGCGTTACGCGCTCAAGCGGATATATGTATCTATAATCAATCAAAGTGTGAAGAAAATTTTAATAATCTTGTGCAATTTATTTGAAAGAAATTTAATGCCCTAAGGCCTGTTAATACATCGCCATTTCATTTGTCACAATTACAAAAATGAGAACAGAAATATAAAGTGCTGATGTATGCATATATGTGTATATATTTAAATAATAGCGATCGGCCATTCAAAAGACAAGACATCATCACACAGTTTATAGAGTTAATACAGTTCTGTTATTCACATTTTTCTTTTCGTTATTTTTACGTTCTTTTCTAGTAGCACGAAATAAAATAAAACTAAATGATTTTTATTTATTTCTCTCATAAACAAAGAAACAAAACTACAATTTAATTTTTTAATTTAAATTTTAAATTTTAAAGTTCTCTATCATCTATTCGTTTAGATTCCATGTCATTCATTGCTGAGGGTGTGGATGTGAGTGTGAGTGCGTGAATGTGAGTGGGGCGGGGGTGGATGTGGGTCTATCTTACTTCCACGTCTAGATCCATACTCACGCCCCATCCACACCGACGCCCGACACACAACCGCAACCACATACAGTCACGCTTCCCACCGACACCCACACCTACGTTTATCTGCGTAAAAATTGGGAACTGCATTATTTACAATATTGATAAACGTATTTCAACCATTTAAATTTCAAGGAAGGTCCTGGAATGTTCTAGAACCTTCTAAACCTGGTTATTAATATCGTTCAGCATTTTTAATCCTAGTTGTTTAGTTTTGCAGTGAAGAAGGTGAGAGGGGGAGGGGAGTGGGGAGTTGGGACCCGTAAAAACTTCGATTTAAATTTATATTTACTATCTTCTTCGGCAACATAAATGAGTTCCACAAAGTTTCTCACAATAAATCATTTATATACATGCAGACATAATAACGAAAGGACAAAATTTTAACAATACAACAGTGTTGCATGTTAAATAAATATGTTATACGAGCAAATGTAGGCAGTGTGATCGTTACCCTCAGCAGAGATGCTTCGTATAATATTTCATATTCTCCCTTTTAATTATGTCACGCAGAGCTATAACTTCTTGAGAAGAAGATTGACGAGAACACAACAAAAAGAGTGCGGTAGAATGAATGAAAGTCTTAGCATTTTTGAATATCTTAGTCTATTCTCGTCGCTTCGAAAAAATGTTTTTTTAAACAATAAAATGCATCGTTTAATTCTCTACGAAATTGTGTATTTCTATGCATGAAAGCATACTTCATAGTTTTTTCGGTACACAGCAAACGCGATAACTGGAAACTATACAACGTCTCAAGTTAGTCTTTTTATAAAATGTTAATATGATATTTTTTTTATTGTTCACAGAATATTTTTTTTGACATTCATCGTTTCTGATATCTATCGAAAGACTATAAAGTATATTTTCATTAATGGAAATTCCCCAAGTTACTAATAGAAATTCCAAGCATTATATGAGTTTTACATTGTATATGTTCTTAGAACTGATTTCTTGATTGATCTATCAAACGCACCAGTTTTTCGCCAGTTAAGTGAAGAATTTCAACCATCCAGTCCGATGCCAACTATGCCTTGCAGCGAGCTGCGACGAAAATTATGGACTCGCTCATCAAACATGATTCGCAAAAAAAAAAATTCGATAAATCGGTTAAACGAATGCAATTTAATATAAATGGTCAGAAGAACTATTTCGAACGTTTGATGTAGTGGCGTAACCAGAAAATGACCGATGCCCGGGCGGTGCCCCAGCGTTTCAAAAATTTAATTCACAGTAGTCAAAATTTTCATCGAAGAATGATTAGTCCTCACAATTTTTGTTCTCTTAAAAAGAGAATAGAATATGTCCAAGGCTGCGTAAATTAGGAAAAGTAAGAGTGGTGATACAACCCAATTCGAGCAAATTTTACTGAATGAGCTTCAGAATCTTTCATTTTTTTCGCTCACGAACACGGTTGCCCATAAGCCTTCGAGCTGAGCGAGGACCGACGATCTGTATGATCAATTAGGGAATTTTTTGAAAAATGTACACAAATTTTTACGGAAACTACAGCATTTTTTTGTCAATTTTGCGAGGGAAAAAGGACAAAATTGAAACAAATTTTCGAAAAAAATTGAATTTTTTTTACTAGGAGGGAGTCGATCGGATTTCGAGACCTGATGAGGAGAACACGAAAAGTTCTTCGAAACAACAGTAACATTCTAGAATTTCGTCTTGAAAAATCGAAAATTTTTCATCAATGAGTTAGGGAGACTGCTATTCCTACACTTCTTTCAGTTTGGGTGGCCCTGGACTCACCAATTTTACAAATCGGATTCACTTTCTTCTCTAGGAAACTTAGCTTTGTCACCGAAAAATTCTCGATTTTTCCGTTTTCGGTTCTCAAATTTAGCGAGAAAGCGGCCCATTCTCTCGAAAACACGCCCAAAATAATTAGAAAATTGTCTGCCTTGAACTTCAAGGCAAATTCGCAGTTCTAAATGTATTTTCTTTTTTGTGG